>JBCNJP010000027.1:78562348-78705286 GCA_039602395.1 Deinandra increscens subsp. villosa
ATATCAATAAAGATGATTTCCAATAGCTAAAATGGGTTTTTAGTATTGAACAATCACAACTACAACCAAATAGATGATAAGAGATGAACAATGGCTACAAAGATTGAATAGAATGCTCCTAGCCGTCACCAAACTTACCAATAATCAGAAATCTTGTATTAGGTTTGCTGAAGTTGCAAAGGTTACAAATGAGAGCACAAAGGCTACTATTTATACAGGTCAGTAGACAGTTTCGGTGGTAGTTTCGCTGGCCAAGCGAAACTGTCACTGAGACAACCCTAATCTAGATACCGAGCGAAACAACAGTTTCGCTCGGTAGTTTCGCTAGCTAACAAAAGACAACATTACAAATGAAACTAAACTAAACAAGCCGACTAAACAAAACTATGAATTCCTCCCTACATTGATCTTCAGTAACTGTCACGGACCAATGAAGGAGATTGCCTTACAGACCAAGTGCAACGTATCAAGGTCACAATGAAGATTGCCGTGCATAGTAGCGACGTACCACGGTGTTCTTGAGCCGGACCAGAAACATACCAACTGAGATTCGACTGAATTTCATTGTTTTTGGTTTTTTGGATGAGAATTCGATACAGCACTCAATGAAAACACTCACGGATCATTTTTTATACAAATTTCGTATAAATTGGACGTAAAATCGAGAAGAAATGATGAAATTTGAACCAAAGGTGCTATTTCTCTCTCTAGAAACAAAAAAACCAACCAGAGATCACAGCAAAAGACCAACAAAGCTCTGATACCACTTGTAAAACACTGAGACGAATCTTACTAATGCATGATAACGATCGATTCGGTAAGACACGAGGTAAATAACGTTTCATTTGATTGATAACAAGCTCATGTTTACAGAGAGAGTACAGAGAGCAAAAACCACAGATTACACACAGTTAAGAACTCAACTCTCACAACTACCCTCAAACACAAGAGCTTAAACTATTTATATGCCTGCCCGGCGTACCAATTAACCCACGTACCAGATGGTCCGTGGCTGCGTACCACCTGGTCCGTCCACTGGTACACTGGGACCAGAACTTACAAAACAACTATTACAATGATAAAACGCCTAGACCTAGCATTAGAAATCATAACATGTTCTAACAATGTCTCAACTGTCCCACTAGGATTAACCACAAGAGGTAGTTCAGAAATTTGGGGAGCCGCTGGTTGTGGCTCATTGGACATTATACTTTCATCCTTATCTGTTTCAGTGACTGTCGATCTTCTTCTTTCCTCTCCTGGTTTGTTTCTTCTTCTTTGGTGTGTTCTCAGTTCCATGGTCATCAACTGTAGCATCTAACTTGACCATAGCAAGCTGATCTTCAACACTTGGTTGAGCAGTCAAAAAATGTTCATTTTGAGTTCTTTTCTTCTTAGGATCACTTTCCTTGAATAGAACCATTTTGGACTTTCCAGCCTCATTGGGAGCTGTGTTGACAGAAGCTTCACTTGGTTTGAAAACCACGAATGCAGAAGTTGCTTGAGTAGGCATCGTTGGAGTGTTCGCTTGTGCAATAGGAACAGTGATCACCTTACCATCAGTGATTGTAAGTCAGCTTGTGTGTGCATAACTATCTTATCATGTTTCAAGGCCATTTCGGCAAAAGCACGACTAAACTCATCATCATTGATGACCTGCTGAACCTCAAGTTTCTCAGTTGCAACCTTCTTCTTTGGCTTACGCTTCCAAACGGTTTTACTCCTTTTTGAAATTTCGTTTGTGTTAAAAACATCATAGTTGTCAGTGAACAAAAACGATTGACCTTCTGATACATTTTGAGTACATTTTAAGGCCCAGAGAGCACACTTACATTCATTTCCATGTTCGATTTGAGTACAATCGAATTGCTAAGTTACAGCTATTCCTAGTGCGAAGAAAAAGAAAGAAAAAAAAGGGACAGTAGTGTGTTGTGGTCACGTACCCTTTGCACAGTGTTCTCTTCTGACTCTTAGACCATCACTCCCTCTGCCACCATTAAATAGGCTTTACTTTATAGCTTCTTCTTGCTTGAGCTGAGCACGTAAGCCAAGCATTCACTTACTTATTCGTAGACTTTTCTGGAACCTCCATCTCCTCATCGCACTTGTCAATCCGCCTTTCAAGAATATCTTGAATAATAGATCCCTCCATAAGGAAAACCGATGGAACAACCACATCACCCTAACCATGAGGAATGCGCTATGCTATAATGGCTTACATACCCGACGACTTCTATTAGGAAGGCGGCGCAAAGGAGGCTCGAGGGCTTGATAAGGAAGGCGGCAAGGGCCGACGAAGGGGGGGAAATGAAATACCTTTTCTGGTCCCCCCTGAGTCAGGGGGTGCTTGTGGGAGGGGTGTGCCACGAAGAAACAAGGGAATGAAAGGCCGCTTTGCATTGGATGCTCTTTACCCTCCCCACAATGATGGCTCTGTTGTCTTGGGGAGGGTTGAAGCTTGCTTCTTCTCTAGAGTCTTCTTGGTCATCAATACGACGTGTCCTTAATAGAACCGATCTGATTCTCTGAACAATCGGAATTTCGTAATTCTGTTAGATCCTCCCTATCTCCTGATCGAGCTTGTGTAGGTAGATGTTGTCTGGTAGGGCCGATAGTAATACACTATGTGGGACGGAGTAAGGGCCCTTCTCCGCCCCTACGAGTCGTCCGGCAGAAAAGACTTTCTGAATGGGGTAAAAGAACTTTGGGTCGCCGATCTCGCGGGCAAGCTAAACAAGCAAGCAAGCCATCCAAGTTGATTTTATATGTTAGGAAGAACTTGGGGTTCCCCTGTGACTAACTTAGCGCACTTCTAGTGGTAGCCATTGGGCTAAGTCTCTTTAAAGAGCCACTCACATATTGATTTCTAGTTCGGTGTGAGATCAGCTAAATTACAGCACTAACTACTTCATCTCCAAAGACGCTTTTAATCGGTGCGATCTGGTTGTCCAGTCATATCGGTGAGGAATTTCGCTATGCCCCCTTTTCACTGCTGCAGTAAAGCCAACGAGTCCCGGGGTGGCAAGATGAAGATGGATTGAAGGGGAGCGGATCCATAGCTGGAAAAAAGGGGTACATAGTCACTAGATTCCATAGGGAAGGCTGGGATTGGGTTGGTGTTCAGCAGCCCTTTGCACACAAGCTTCATAAATGCCGCTATTAACAGAATTCAAAGAAATTGCATCGAAATCACCAATTTTAATTGTTTCATCAATCGGTGGTAGACAAGAACCATTTTTGGCGTTAGCCAGTTTGTCTTCCATCGATTTGATTTCAGAATTTCTCGGAATCAAACTCTAGTCAATGAACTTAATGTGGCTCTTAGGATTGATTTTGGTCAATTCAAGGACACAGTAATAGTTATGATTGAGCGGGTGCTCAGCTGCACTATCAAGTATCTCCCTAGTTATACCTAAACCAGTTATAAGTCACGACATTATGTCCTTTGCCACCGCACAACCCAAAGTTTCAGGATTCAGTTTCATCAAATCAATGGTTCCTCGAGCTTCAGCATAGCTGTTTCTTAGACAAGTCAGTTTGTTTAAAAGATCAGCAATTTGGATTTTTAAATTTGATTCTGTGTGCTTCAAGACCTCAATGTCATCCTGGAGTGATTTAATTTTGACCAAAAACTCTTTTTCATTTTTGGAAGAAGCTTAACTTGACTTTCTCTCTCTGCCGCCTTAGCATCCAACTCTAGGTTGTATGTGCGGTAGCGAGCGACAGTTTCAAGACATTTTTCTGAACATAGCAGTGCTTTTACCTCATCTGGAATTTCTCCTTTCTGCAGTTCAAGAAGACGCTTGCTAGCTTCAGTCTCAACATCTGATGGAGTCACAGTAGTAGCATTTCCGACCGCAGGAGAGGATTCTTCAAGTATCTCACCGATTCCAGCCATTATACATAAATTAGTTGGGAAAAGAGGGTCAAATTCAATAGACACAGAATTCTCTTCTCCATCAGAGTTAACCATTACTGTTTAGTCTAACTGGCTTGAAGATTGACATGGTGAGTGTAAAACCATGGGGAGGGATCTTACTACTGCTAGATTCGGTAAATCGAAGAACAAGAACGTAAATAAAGCTTGGCTTTATTGATTCACTTAGAGGTTATAATGCAAGAGAAAAAACAACTTGGAAACACACAGTTAAGAGATAGAGAAATGACAGAACTTCTAAGCTCTCTCTAACATGAACTATTTATAGTACACAACATACTATTGGCGAACTACCCAGTGTACGATTGGTACGCCCGTACCAATGATACGGCGGACCAAGTGGTACGGTCACTTTGGTATGTTGCCACAAATAGTCATAACCTTGCTCTAGACTAGATACAATACACGAGACACAACATAGCATATGAATATGCTCTAACAAACTCCCCCTTAACGTGTAGTGTATCTATCTATCTAACTAAACTTTAGTCTTCAATCTTCAGCACCATTGCATCCGATCTTCAACTTGAAATCTTGTCAGAAATAGAGATTGCATGGCTGGATCAATCTTGAACAATCTTTGAACTTCAAGATCCACTTGTGAAAATATTACATACTCCCCCTTTCACCATGCTTGAGTATTGCCTCACAAAACCTGCAATTTCAGAAGACAAAAACGCGGCTTTCTTTTTCTTTTGAAATTTAATTTAATCATGGTGCAAAACTTCTCTTCGAGAATCCAAGATATAGTTTTGAAATCAGAAATTTTGTATCTTGTATCGATCGGTCGAAAACAAATAAGAAACAAAATCGTTTTGGCTTTTTGAAACTTTACATCAAAACACACCTAAGTGAACATGACTTGGGGTCATATTGAACATGACATGCTGAACTACACTTCAATTTCAATTACTTCAGCATACAAGGCATGTCGATTGCTGGTATAATTGGTCCATCTTAAACTCAGGCACAATCATACTCATAACATCTGGATATGTTATTATATTGATTAGATTGCATTGACCAGTGTACCCCACACTATCAGACATGCTCAAATATGTATTTGCTTCTTACACTTTGTGACTTCATTTGTGATTTAGTCACATAATGATTTTATTCATGATCTCGTCAACTTTGTTCAATGCAAAAAGAAATAAGAACGTTAAATCGTCTACCTTAAGGCCGATCTTTCGATACGCAGATAAGGCCTCGAATTTAACAAAATAAGAAAATAAAACAAGTTGAAATTGTATAACCCAAAAACAATCAGGTTGGTACTCCCGTACACGTAGAGAAAGTCCAATGAGTTATACAAAACACCAAAGAAAATAAAGCAGAACGTCAAACGAACAAAAATCAGGTCAGTCTTGTGGACACGCAGAGAAAGTCCGGTCGTTTGACAAAATAAAGTAAATAAAACAAGTTTAACATTTTGCAAAATGAACACATGTTTACACAGTGACTTCTCAATTATCTTTTCCACATATCTTTTCTTTAATATCTTGAGATACGCATCAAGTTGTTGTCCACTTGGTCAAACATTTGTATTTAATGTGTTTATCACATCTGAATACTTTCTGATTTAATGCCGAGCCTACCAAGCACATGAAACAATGATCTTATGGCTTTTTCATCTAATTTATCCATGAGTCAGACACGTAAGCCAATGTACCATCATTTCCCAAACATGTCGGATACAATTTCTCATTTTACAATGTCCACTTGGTCAAGCATTTGTATTTAATGTGTTTATCACATCTGAATACTTTCTGATTTAATGTCGAGCCTACCAAGCACATCAAACAATGATCTTATGGCTTTTTCATCTAATTTATCCACGATTCAGACACATAAACCAATGTACCATCATTTCTCAAAAATGTCTACAATTTCTCATTTTACAATGTTTTTGAATTTTTCTATTTTTCCATGTTTTTGTATTTTTCCTTTTTCTCCCCCTTAAAATGTCTATTTTTGGATTTCATTTTAACAAAAACACAAAGACACAATTTTTGTTTTTTCAATTTTCTCTTCCTAAGCTACATACAGAATGTAAAAGAAAGAAAATTGACCAATCGATACTGATACCTCATCAGTGTTTAGCTTTCAGAAAAACTTTCATTTTGAAATATGGAGAATTCAATTTAAGTTAAGCAGGAGACTCCACTATCAGTAACTTCTTCAAGCTTGAACTTCGCAATCACCGATAGGTCTTCTTGAAGAAATTTGCACACTGGATTTAAATGATTAGTATTCAAATGACCCGAAGCACACATCTTTTGGTCTACCAGTGTCTTCCACAAAATCAGTTGTAGCGTTGGTGACCACTTTAGGTCGCCACTGCATTTTTACTTTTTCAGTTCCAACCGAGTCATCATCTTGTGATGATCCACCAACACTTGAATCAAATTTGAAAAAATGTTTTGATTTAGATTTAGTTTTGGAAGGTGTTGACTCAGTAAAAATTATGCCTGATTCATCCATAATGTGGCAGATTTGTTTGAAAATATTCTTTTGTTAATTTAGGACAATCATGTGCCATATGTCCCTTTGGGTGACATTGATAGCACAAACGATATGATTGTTTAGATTGTGGTTTGCCCTAAAATGGATGACTTTTATCATCAGATTCATATTCATCAGAATAATCATCAAAACCCTGAAACCTGTTCGCATGCACCCATTTGGAAGTAGGACTTCGAGGGGTAGAATTAGATCCAGATGAATATTCATTTGAAGAACTTTCAGATGAATCCTGCTTCTTTTGTTTGCCTCCAAATCCCTTTTCCATGGTAGAAATGAACACCTGAGCCAAATGATAGATTTGTTCAAGACTTGTGTCTTTCTTTTCTTTCTGAACCTTCTTTGACACATTTTTCTGTTTTGACTTCTCAAACTTCTTGCCTTTACTACCCAAACCGGAACGTTTGTAACCGGGTAATTTGGACAAGTCTATCTGAGACTTTGAAGATCCATCTTGAGCAACTTGACTAAACTTAGCTTTAATACCCTTCAAGTTATTAGCTTCAACCAACTCAACAGCCAATTTTTCCTCACACCCCAGCTTCTCGTCTTTCTCCACCAGCTTATCAGCAACAATGTCTTGAGCATTGAAATTAACCCCACCTGAAAAAAAAATTAACAAATGTTGATACACCAGATGTTGAAGATTGCCCTTTCTTGTTCGAAGACTTTGGTTTCTTCTTCTCAGACTTCTCAGACACAAATTCAGCATAATCTCTTGTTTATCAGAAACATGAATATCAGCTAGAGCATCAGATTAAATAACTGGATGTGGAATTTGATTATACTCTTTGCTTCCAAACACTTTCTTAAAATTCTCATCTTTGCAAAAATAGCTCGTGAAAGAATGTGAATTCTTCAAATTATTCTATTGCCTCTTAAGATCCAACACTTCAACATTCAAATCAGATATTTTCTTTTGAGCTTCACCCAATGCTTTTTCAGAATCAATCAATTTCTCCGAAGCTCTATTAGACAAAAACTTTTCATGTCTCATCTGATCATGGGCATCATACACTTCTTAGGTAATTTTCTTCACCCTGCCCTCATGAATCTCAATGTTTCGTTTCAGCAAGTGTTTTCTTCTTTCAAACTTATAAAATTGTCTTGTAGTTCAGAATGAACCAATTGATGTTGGTTTTCGGCAGCCGTAACTTCATCAAACTCTTTCTTGAGTTCATCATAAGATTGCTTCAGCGATTCTACTCTTGCAGTTGATTTCTGAAACAAGGCATCAAAATCACCAATGACATCTTTTGCTTCATTCTCCCACTTCTCAACACTTTTAACGAACTCTTCATTTATCTTGAAAATCTCATCAAAATCTTCAAACTTCTTCTTGAGACTTACTAATTCTTCTTCCGTTGTCTTCATACAAACAACCAACCCTTCTTTCTCTTGAATCAATTCTCGAATCTTTCTATCTTTTTGAAAACAAATTCACATGTTGACTCTTAACCATTGACTTCAGAATCACTTGTTTTAGACTCACTTGTTTGAGATTCAGAATCACTTGATTCAACTTGCATAGTAGCCATCCATGCATAATTTTCTGGAGAGTGAACTAAAAATGCAGATTCATCTAGAAAATCTGCAGACCAATCATAACCTTCCTCAGCCACTAAAGCCTTTGCGTCTTTATTGAGACCATGCTTATCCGAATTAGACTTTTCAGATGATGATTGAGTGCATTCTCGAGCAAAATGTCCAAATTTGGAACATTTGAAACATTTAAGCTTCGACTTAACCAGACCAAGTTTTTCTCCCTGAAAAATAGATGACTTACCATGTTTCTTCATAAATCTTCTGCATAGCCATCTGATTTATGTCATTTGGATACAAACCAGTTTCACTAATTTGACCAAATATAGAGCCAGAAGAAGATGATATAAAAGCAGATATCAATGCAGCTAGATCTTCAGTTGTTTGAGCAAACTTCGAATTGCTTGTTAATCTATCAGGAATAGTAAAACTGCAACCCAAAGAATAACCACGATTTTCAGAATTTCCAGTAAGAAAAGTTGTTGATGGTGGATTACTAGTTCAAATAGAATGTGATTTTGATTTAGCATGTATGGTAGTAGAATTTGCTCCGAAATACAATTTAGGATTTTGAATCGAGGGAGATGTTGGCTTCTTTACCATTAATTCCATTTCACGAGCTTGTAACTTGCTAGTCAATTGATTGAATGTCCAATTTGAGTAACTTGGATCATTAGTCAACATCATCACATAATTTTCCCACCTTTCAGGTAACGCTTCCAGAAACTTCTCTTTCAACTCATCACTCTATTTCTTAACACCTACAATGTCAAGTTCATTGATCAAGTGTGAAAATCTTGCAATCAAATCTGACACTTCTTACATTATCACAATGTCTAAAATTATCAAATTTTTTTTTTAAAACTTTCTTCTGAGTCTTCTTGTATTGCTCATTACCCTCACATCTTTCAGCAATAGCATCCCACAATTCCTTACAAGTTGTGTAATTCTTAAACTGATTCATCAAATCTTTAGGTAAACCCATTGTAAGAAAGCTATACGTTTTCTTCTCTCTTGCAAAAAAAATCTTTTCATCAGCATCAAAATCACTTATCATCTTTGGCTTTCTCAGGCTTATCATTGGTTACTCATATTCTTTTTCAATCGGGATCCAATAATCAACATCTTGAGAAAGTATATATGATTCAAATCATTTCTTCCAATCATGATAATCTTCCAATTGTAGAAACTTAGGAACCTTTTGAGTTGTTCCTATCTCGTTATCATGGTTCGTCATTAATTGCAACGATGTTTGAGCATCTGAAAATGCTTAAAAATCACTCATCTTGAAGTTAAAAAATCGAATGTCAAAACTTCAAACTCAAAAACGGAGGTCTTCCAAGAGAATTTTGAGGGTCAACCCGGAGGGTACTAGCCGTTAGGCGAGTAAAAGTATAGATCTCGTCGAGACGAATGTTTTCGCTGGTATTAGCTCCCGTAACTCTTAATGGAACTCAAGTTACGTCAGTTTTAGTGAACACTACTTTTCTGCCAGCGTACCCAAACTAGTCTCAGCGTACCAAACCAATGACTTTCGTACCAACAGAGGTCAACGTACCAACATCGGACCAAAACTCCAATGTACCAAAATCCGGACCAGAAATCTCAGCGTACCAGATCAAGAAGCATACCAATTTGGTACGGCGTAACTGCCAGCTTACCAAAAAATAACAGCTCCGGACTACTGTTGAAGATTATCTTCCGTACCAAAAACCAGCATACCATAAACCTATGAAGATTGCCTAGCGTACCAGTATGTTCAACCAGCGTACCAAAATCTTCAACCAGCGTACCAGCAGCGTACCATGCTGAACTCGACTGATTTTTCGAATTTTAACCTTTTGGACTGGAATTTGGATCAGTGAGGTGCGAAAACACTCTAGAAACACTTAGAAATCATTTTTGACCCTTGATCACTCAGAATTGGGAAATTTGATGAAAAACGATCAAAACCCAACTTTCTCTCTCAAGGAATTTCAAAAATGGCCAAATCACAGCAGTAGAGCAACCTGGATTACTCTGAAATCCTATGGTGGCATTAGATGGTGGCTGAAATAGCTTTCTTCCAGTCTTCCTGAAAAATTTTCTTGTCCTGGTTGCAATCATACCCATTTGCCATTTAATATCAAGATCATCAGCAGAGATTTGGGCAAGATCCTCTTGACAAATAGTCATTGTTTCAATATTTCGAGACATTTGGGAATTCATGCAAGCTAGAAATGCATTGCACAAATCCTGATCCATGCTAGTATTGTTAGTTGAAGTCGGTGCAGACTATTGAACATAAGTCACAGTGGAAGGCTGATGAGAAGCATGTGACACAAATACCTCAGTTTAAGCAATAGTTGGTACAGGAGTTTGAGCAATTGCAGACTGTGTTGGACCAGAAGAGTTGGAAACTAATAATTCTCCTCATAAGTAGACGCAGCAAAAGCAGCATTGGGAGCCGAAGTAGATGAGCTCCTTGAAGTCACATTTCCCATGAGTGACTTACCACTACGTTCAACTGCTCTTAATTCATAGTCTCAAACCTTGTCAATCATATCCAGATAGTCAGCCTTGGTCAGATCAGTGCTTTTAATCAGATATGTGACTTAGGAGGCAAATTCCTGAGGAAAAGAATGCAGAATTTTCTGATGATATCTCCAGAATCAGGGCTGATTGTCTTAGTAGTCATCTCAGTAATGATTTTTGTAGAAACGATTGACATGAGTTTTAAACGACTCTCCAGTTCTGTGAGCGAAAGTGTTAAAAGCCAAATTCAAATTTTCAAGTCTTCTCTCCTTGGTGGCCAGATTGCCTTCATACTTTTTCTCCAAACCAACCCATACCTCATGACCTGAGGTAGCCTCACGAAACTGATGTAGCATATCATCATTGAGTGCCATCGTGATGCAACCCAATGCACGCTTATCAATCTTCATATGTGCATGTTCAGTAGGAGACAGCTTATCCAGCGGCTTTGGAATCCTTTTCTTGGGTATCGGTGGGTCAGCAACAGTGACAGTAACTCCAGGAGCACAACTTCTTCAATTTCATACACAGCAGGACCTTCAAGGATTGAAGTCAATGGATCAAAGTCAACATACTCCAGATTTGACACAAACTTTCCTTTCTAATCATCGAAGTCACTCGCACCCATTAGTTTTGGTGGACGTTTGTTATTCTGCATGATGGGAGCAAAGTGATTTCCTTCAACCATTTATGGAATGAGAAACACAAAGGCTTAGCATAATTTGCTAATGTGTCGAACGGGTCACATGGGTTGAACTCTAGGTTCAAAATGCTTGAATGCTTGTTGAGTGCTTGAATTCACACAAATCCTACATTCAAAAACAATAACAAACATAATTAGTCATTAACAAGTGAGATTTCAGCAAAAAATTTGAAAAAGTCAAATTTCCAGACTTAGCCAAATTTTGAACAACTTGTTCTTGAACAAATTCAAACTTCAAAAATAAACTTTAATGAAATCATTGTTTAAGGACAGCAATAGTAAACTCCAAAACCACTCTAAATGACCTAATTTGATGAAATATTGAGTTTATGTGAAGAACACCAAAAATCATGACTTTTAGCCTCTAAAATCTTCAAAACTTGATGTTTTTAGGTGAAATTAGTGCCTACAATTTCGGATGTAGGTGTATTAGACTCACAATCCATCAATTTTGACAAAGATTCAACATAAAAACGAATTTGAAATTTTTTGCTCATGTACAGAACATAAAAACGTAAAACTGTTCTTGGCCAAAAACCCTGGAAATCGACCAAAATGCTCTCTATAGAAAAATCCAGGAGTGGCACCCCCAATAGGGTTTTCTCAATTGGTATTTATACTACTAGAGAGCATAAGAGAAAAAGGAATGTTTGACACAACAATCATTACATAGAATTCAGCAATTAATATTCCATCAGACAGACAAGTTCGTTAGGAATTATTCAAGTTCGCTAAGAGTGAACAAGTTCGCTAGGAACAATCAAGTTCGCTAGGAAGTTTGCTAAGAACAAACAAGTCCGCTAACAAGTTCGCTAAGAACAAACAAGTATGCTTACAAGTTTGCTAAGAATAAACAAGTTCGGTAACAAGTTCGCTAAGAACAAACAAGTATGATAAGTTAATGAACAAGTCCGCTAGGAACAAATTAAGTTCGCTAAGACATATAAAGATAGATCAACAAACAAGTACGCTAAGTAGCAAACAAGTCCGCTAAGTACAAACTGTGAAGTTCGCTAAGTAGTAAAACAAGTTCGCTAAAACAGAAACAAAATTTTAGTAAGTACAAACTTGAATTCTATTATACAAGATAAGTATCAATTCTAGTTAATTTATTGAGAGGTCTTCACCAGCAATACTCAATGGTGAATGGTTTATGTTGCCAACAACCAAAACGGGTTCCAATAGTGATATGGTTTTATCAAACATCTTTTCAAAATTTGCATCATTCGCTAAGAAGCTTGTGAACAACTACGAATTTGAGACATTATACAACAATCAATTAGCATCAATGACTTGAATCTTTAAATGGGAAATTTTTTGTTGAGCTTCAGCTAACTCCGTCTCAGTATCTATCAATCTCTTTGCAACCTTATGGATTTCAAATTTTTGTAGGCGAAGATTATCAAGCCCATCAAACAATTCTTTCTTCAATTTATCTTCATTCCATTTTTGAATTTCAAGATTTGCAGTGTGAACTTTATTGACACTAACCAACTCTCGCTTTTCATCTAACAACTTTTCCATATCAACTTGATAAGCTTCAATTTTAGCAACATACTCTTCAAAGTTATTTGTAAGCAAATCAAGTTTGATTTTTGATTTATTAAACAGATTTTGAAAATCATTAGCAACATCTTCTGCTTCATCCTTCCATTTCGTAACTTCTTGAACCAATTCTTCATTTTCTTCCAGTAACTTTACAATCTTTGCTTCATAATCATTTCCATCCTTTTTAGATATTTCCAAAACCTCATTTAGCAATTTGACCTCCTTTATCAAAGATTCATTTTGCAAATCTAACTCTTTTTTCACTTTTCTTTGAAACCTCCAAATCTGCTTTAACTAATTGAAGTTCAGTAGTAAGCATTCTGACTTCTTCCATCAAAGATTCATTTTCTTTCATCAAACCTTCAATTTTGGATTCAAACTTTTCAGTTTCAGCAGCTTCATACGAACTAGAATCAGAATAATATTCATCTTGCTTATGTGTGACAATCAAAGCAGATGTATCAAAATGTTTGCCCCAATCATACACACCATCATTCTGAACCGTTAAAGTTGCTATGTTATTTGTATTACTTGAAGATGGTTAAGAACCATTTGTAGCTTTTGACGTTGTCTTATGAATATGAGATTGCTGACATTCCCTTGCAAAATGTCCAAGATTTGAACATTTGTAACATTTGATCTTTGGATTTGTCAAATCCCAACTTGTCATCAAAAGCTTGTTTTCCAGTTTTCTTGTAATACCTTTGTGATCTTTGTGTTAACATAGCCAATTGCCATGCCATATCCATTTCATTTAAGTGATCATCGTCAATTTCATTCAAATCATCTTTCATTAGTTGAGCCTTGCTATTATCATTGATAAACAGGCCGAATGACGATGAAATGAGAGCAGAAACCAACTTGGCACAATCATCAACCGATTTAACCGAAAACGCATTTTGATTTGATGATTCCGGAATCGTAAAGCTACAACCTCTTGATGAATTAGTATCACCCGAAACTCCAGACATATTTCCAATAAAAGCAGTAGTTGGAGCTGAACTAAGACTTGGTTTAGCCTTAGCAGTGTTACTAGTAGCATTTTCACCATGATACAACTCCTGAATTTGCAACTTCGCCGTTGACTTGTTGGAATTCATCAGTTCCATCTCACGGGCTTGAAGTTTACCAATTAGATCCTGAAACGTTAATGTGGAAAACTCTTTATCATGTGTAAGCAACAACACATAATTTTCCCATTTTTCTGGTAATGCTTCAATTATTTTCTCTTTCAATTCTTCATCAGTTTTCTCGATCCCCACTATCTTCAGTTCACAAATTAGATATGACAATCTTTGAAAGTGCGTGAGCGTTGGATCGGTTTGGACGATTACAAACGTATACGTGAGAATATATGTGAGAAAACAATACACGCATGGTAAATAACTCAATCTCTTATTAATACTGGATAACAAGAGACTCAGAGTAACACACATAAACTCTCAGATAAAGGTTCGCTCAGTTCACTCTCCAAAACTTAACAATTACAAAGACATAAACATATATATATATATAGCCTACGGGTGTCCGAACTCCCTGGCTTGTCTGAACCTCAGGTTCGGCCAAGGCTCGGCCAGGGTTCGGCCGGAGTTCGGCCACCAGACCAAAACCCTAAAACTTCATGTCTTCGTTTGATCCAGCTCATTGCCATATCGTGTATCAACAGACACCCCCTTGGCAATAGCTGGACCGTTCTTCATCAGCTTTGAACATTTTTAGCAGCCCTATCATCTTTCCAAACCAACTCATGATTGTTTCCAGCAAAGATGTTGAACGCAAAGCAAACCCTTATCACTCTTTGGAACTTCAGCGCTTGATCCATGTAATCTGGGTGATACAGGATTGGATTGTGATACAACTCGTCAATATCAGCCTTTGACAAGTTAATCAGCCAAATCGGATCGTAAATCTTCACAACCCGGTTATCTTCTCTCAACACAATCACTGCTTCTCCTGTCTTCTCATTATAATACCACCATCGCAAATCTTTGATAAAATCTTCTTGCATCTTCATCAATGGTATTTTCTTCATCACCTCAGGCTTCTTTGGAAATACCAAGATAATCAGCCTCTTGCCAGTTCTTTGATGTACTCTTGTTCGGGATCGCCATCTTTTTGGCTTCTGAGGATCCAAGAACTGAAACCCCTCATTACATTCCCTCTCAAGAGTCTTTTTGAAATGCATACCCAACCAATCATTGCCATAACAGCAAACTGGTTTTCTCGTCAGCTCACGAATATCCCAGATCGGCAAACTGCTGAAATCTTTAGCGCACTTGAAGTACTGGATTCCATTTTCACGTTTAATCCCATAGCACTTCAAGCTTGATGCATACATCCAACTTATAATCTCCCCTGACACCTGACCATTGAACTTGAAAGACGATCTTTGCTTGACTGGTTTTGGAGGCAGAACATAATTATCATGAAATGATTTCATGAATTCTTTAAAAGTCTGATTCTGTTTTTGAATCTTTGCCTCCTTAACCACTGGGTCTTCAGGTTTCTCAGATTCTTTCTTTCTCAAAATCTCCTCAACTTCAGCATCTTTCTCTTTCGGAAACACCTCAAACTCATCACCACCAGATTGATCGAAGTTGGAATACAAATCCGGATACTCTTTTTCTGTAATATCCTCAATTTCAATTTCTTCATCAAAAATACCTTTCACATCTTCATCAGACTCTAGTTCTGGATCTTTGAATTTTTCAGGTGCTTTCTCAGATGCTTTCTTCATTTCCTCATCGTTTAAATCAAACACCCGTTGTAACTCTTCGGCCGTTAAATCTCCAACAAATTCCCCTTCTTCAAGCGTTTGTAACATATCAGCAAATTCACTCATTGACTTTGCAGCTTGATTGGATGGAATTGAAGTAATTGGCACCGCTTCTCTAGAATCTTTTTCCATCTGGGAAGATGATGTTCCAGCACCCGAACCTTCGGTTCCAGATGGGCCTGGTCCACCACCTACATTCCCTTCAGGATCATCCTGATCGGGATCATTATTCAAAAATCGCAACGAATCTTCATTACAGCCCGTACCGTCTCTAATCTCCCCCTGAGCATTAAACTTCTCGATCAAGAATTTTAACTGCTCATTCATCTCCAGAAGCATCTTGGATTGGTTCTGACTAACCCGTTTCAATCTTATAATCTCCTTATCTTTAATTTCATCCCGACGTTGCAGAGTTACTACCTGCTGATTCAAATCTTCATTATCAAAACGCAGCACTGTAATCATCTTCTCTTGGGCTTCAGTTTTAGCCTTCAAGGCATCAATCTGTGATTGTTGATCAGATAATACGCTTTGTAAGATACTCGCCTGAGAAAAAGAAACTGAGCCTTCTTCAAAATTGAAATTTACATCCGGTGTAGAATGAGTAGAAGCAGTTGCAGGAGCAGTTGAGAACACCGGAGTTGTCGATCCCATTGGCTGATTAACAAACTGTGCACCAGCACTTGCTGAAGGTGCTGTGCTAACAGTTGTCGAACGAGTGGCATTCATCAAGTTTTGCAGAAAATCAGCTTGAACGTCAGACACTGAAGTCTGAACCGTTGTTGCTGCTTCAGAAACAGACACTGCAGGAGTAGCTGATGTAGAAACACCAGACCGAGGCTGTAAGATAAACTGTTGTACACCTTTCTTCTTTTTCTTCAGCCTACCCGCAGCCACTGATTTCTGTCTCTTCTTTCCTGAAAGAACTGTTGACGAACCAGCAACAGACTTCTTACCTTTACCAGAAACCACATCAGCATCTGCATCATAATCTTTATCAGATTCAGATGAGGCCACTGCATCATACACACGATCTTTGTAACGATCGTTGTTCTTGTTCTTGCTGATCTGGTAGGCAAAATGTTCAGCACTACCTTTCCTGAGCTTAACATACTTCGAGTTGATTAAGACTCTCACGAACGGATCGTTTGTATTAGAGAAGTCTTCAGAATCAGC
The DNA here is from genome assembly GCA_039602395.1 of Deinandra increscens subsp. villosa. Taxonomy (NCBI): domain Eukaryota; kingdom Viridiplantae; phylum Streptophyta; class Magnoliopsida; order Asterales; family Asteraceae; genus Deinandra; species Deinandra increscens. The sequence goes on from JBCNJP010000027.1 coordinate 78,579,068, forward strand.
TTCAGCATTCAGAAAGTCATCATCAGTTTCAGAGTCATCATCAAGGACATTCACCGACGGTGTCTCAGTCACAGTAACAGATGCTGAGACCAACGTTTCAGTTCTAGGCGACTGAGATACTGGTTCTGGTTCTTGATGTACCGGTTCCTGAACCACCGGGACTTGTCTCTTAGGCCTTTTCACCTGACCTTGTATTGGTATTTGGTTCTGTTCTACAATCCAACTGTAATCCAACTCCTCCGAATCACTGCCATCATCATGACGAGGCGCACCCATTACTAGTGGCACATAATTGACATTGGCAAGATGGCCAATCAATCTTTTCAGCTTAGGTTGAAATTCAAGTGCTTTCTTCTGATAAGATGCTAAAGCACCAACACTAGCCTCCGTCATGTGTTTCAACTCCATTCTGTGTGCATCATTCTTTATCAAATCCGGATATTTGTCATTCAGCACCATTTGGAGGAATCTGGGATAAATTGCTGCTTTCTTTTGACGTTGAGTCAGATTGTCTCGCATGTAATGGAAAATCATTCCAGAGACATTGTATGACCGATTCATCACCAGTGCATTCATCAAGGACAGAATTATCTGCTGGACTTCATCATGACCTGAAATTCGATGTCCCAAACAGACCAATAGCACATGTGCAAGATACTTATACGGCACACTCAATGACGATTTGTACACCCATTCCTTACTTGGATCGTCGGTATACCAAATCCGCTTTAAGAAAGCCACATTATCTTCATGTGGGAATTCAATCCGTGCATTTGTTGCGTCAGACTCTAAATGTAGAACCCTGCGTATATCTGCCTCAGTGACTTCAACAGATCGTCCTTGAACAGTTGCAACAATTCTGATTGGAGAATCAGTAATCGTATGAGCTGTGTTCCAAAATTCCAGAATAATATCCCGATAAACTTCACACTACTGAGTAATGGCATAGTGAATCCTTGAACGTCTCAGAAAATCAAATATTCCAGGTCCTCCAAACTTATCAAGTTTGCCTCGTGCAACCCCGATATGCGCACACATATTATGCTTATCTCCAATTTTTAAGTCGTTTGCCATGTCTGAAAACACATAAAAGAAAACATTCATTAAATTCAATGTTATAAACAGATATAATCATCGATTTCGTCAAATCATTGTCGTTTGCGTAAACGAACAACATTTGATCAAAAATTTTGAAGATCTCCGAACTCTGTCCGAGCTTCCTCCGAACCCCATGTACGGAGTCTCCGAACCCCAGGTTCGGAGCATGAAGAACTTCGAGAGTTTTGAATCTCAAACTCGATGAAAATGACCAAATTAAACTTAACCAATAAGCACCCTTGGTCGGATTTTGATAAGAAGCACATAGGAACCAGTTTTAACTGTTAAAAACATGTATTCAATGGAGCAATTTTAGATCTAGAACTGGATTAAGTCCGAACGTGTTTTATGAACCAAAAACCAACAAAATCAAGATAAAAAGCTAGTCTAAGTCCATCAGTGTGTTCGGAAACAAGATTTCTACCAGTATCAGCCTTGAAATCGCCAAAAACACAGTGAAATGAAAATTCGAAAATCGGGCAGCAGTTCGGTACAAGTTCGGAGTATAAACAATGAACAATGATCTCCGAACTTCAGGTTTGGCGTATATATAGCTAACCAAGTTCGGACCTCCGAACTCCAAGTTCGGACGAACTGTAGCACCGAACTCCCAATTCGAACACCTCCAAACCCTGTGCGATACTGAGGTTCGGTCCGCCGAACTCCCATCTTCGGACCTCCGAACTCCATGTTCGGCCCTCCGAACTTCAGGTTTGGAGATTTGAATTTTTTCAAAAATAACCCCTGATTTTGATGAATTTTTCAAAATGAACTTCCAAAGTTTAGAATTTATCAATCCTCCTCAAACTTCGTTCAATTTTACTGATGAAATTTCTGAAATTAAGTCCATTTGGTTATTCCCGGCATAATTTGAAATCTTTCACTAACGGTTGATCGAAAATAACGCAGAATAAAATCTTTTTGATTTTTGTAAATTTTCAAACACACCTAAAATCTTTTTGGAATTTTTTCAAAATTATGCTAAAACATACCTAAAATCTTTTTGATTTTTCAGACATTCAAAAAAACAAACCAACCAGAATTAAAACAAAATTACTAAGAATTGATATAACTTAATTTATTTCAACTTGGGTAGATCAATTTTTATAGCTTTTCTGATATGTTAAGATATATTTAGCAAGCATTGATAATATAAAAACCCACACAATCAGAAATACCGGTAATCTGGCTTAATCTGATTATTTTTGTACTTTTCACAGAATTTGATTCTCACAGAGATTTTTCGTTCATGGTGTTTCATGCAAAAATAACGCAGAATCCTAAACAAACGCAGAGAAAGTCCGATTGTTTAGGAAAATAAGAAATGTAAAATAAAGCAGAAGTTGTATAATCCAACAACAATCAGGTCGGTACTCACGTACACGCAGAGAAAGTCAGATGGATTATACGAAACACCAAAGAAAATAAAGCAGAACGTCAAACGAACAACAATCAGGTCGATCTTTCGATACGCAGATAAAGTCTGATCGTTTGACAAAATAAAGAAAATCAAACAAGTTTAAATCTTTGCAAAATGAAAACATGCGTACACCAGGACATCTCTTTTTCTGTTTTTTCTTTTTTATTTTATTTAATGCCAAGATCACACAGTAATCATCATGATGTGTCTCACAATTAATCAAGCAACATTTTTATGTTTATATCATACTTGCATATATCAGATTTACCCTTACGCATTTAACTAACCAAACAAGAACCTACAGCTTTTCATTTTTACATTATCCGTGGTTGATAACACATGCCGATGTAATATCATTTCTCGCTTGGTCGGATCAATTTCTCAAGTTTTTATTTTTCCATTTTTTTTATGCTTTTTGCATATTTCCATTTTTTTATATTTTCCGATATATCTCCCCCTAAAATTCAAAACGCTATTTTTGAATTTTTATAACAAGAAAGAAGAAACAAACAAAAGAAAAAACAATAAGCAAAAATGATCAACCGAAAGTTACTCGACCGGTAACTTTTGTATGGCGTTGATCTGCAAAAGATAACGAAAGCGGGTTTTGTCAAAAGCTTTCGTAAAAAGATCCGCTTTTTGAAAATCAGTATGGATCTTTTGCAGATCAATCAGGTGTTTCTCAAAACAATCCCGGATGAAATGATAACGAATATCAATGTGTTTCGTTTTTAGAGTGGTGAAGGGGGTTTTTTGTTATGCAAATAGCGGCCGAATTATCTATGTAAATTGGAGTAGTAAGAAACTTCAAACCGTAATCCCGCATCTGCTGTTGAATCCATAAAACCTGAGAACAGCAACTAGCAGCTGCTATGTATTCAGCTTCAGCCGTGGATGTGGCAACAGAAGTCTGCTTCTTACACTGCTAAGATACCAACCTATCACCGAGAAACTAACACCCGGCCGTGGTTGACTTGAAATTAATCTTGCAACCGCCGTAGTCCGAATCGGTATACGCCGATAAGTCAAACTTATCATCATGAGGATACCAGATCCCGAGATCTGAATTACCCTTCAGATAAGCAAGAATTTGCAAAACCGCATTCATATGAGAAACACGAGGAGCTGCCTGTTACCTGGCACACAAACAAACAGCAAACATTATATCAGGTCGACTAGCAGTTAAATACATCAGTGAACCTATTATAGCCCGATAACGAGTGACTTCAACTTCTTCACCGTTTTCATCAGGACATAGGCCATGCGACAGCTGAATAGGAGTTCCAGGAATTCGAACGTCTTCCACCTTAAATCTATTCAGGACATCTCTCACATACTTCGTCTGATGTATGAAGATACCCTTATCAGATTGTTGAAGTTGCAATCCTAAGAAGAAAGACATTTCTCCCATCGAACTCATCTCGAACCTTGTTTGCATTAAAGTCTCGAAATCCTTCGATAACTTCTCGTTTGAACAGCCAAAAATAATATCGTCGACATAAATCTGTACCAGAAGCAAATCCTCCCCCGTTTTACGACAGAAAAGAGTAGGATCAACCAACCCACGCTTGAACCCGTTGTCGAGTAAATAAGTAGACAACGTCTCATACCAAGCTCGAGGAGCCTGATGGAGACCATATAAAGCTTTGTCCAACTTATAAACCTTCTCCGGATAATCAGGATCGAAGAATCCCGGAGGTTTTTTGACATACACTTCTTCTTTAACCCTGCCGTAGAGAAACGCACTCTTGACATCCATTTGAAACACTTTAAACCCACGATGTGCAGCAAATGCCAAGAAAATTCTGAATGCTTCAATTTTGGCAACAGGAGCATACACTTCGTTAAAGTCTATTCCTTCTTCTTGAGAAAAACCTTGAACAACCAAATGAGCTTTATTTCGGACAATGATTCCACAATCATCCCGTTTGCACTTGTAAACCCACTGTGTACCACATGGCTCTTTACTTCCTGCTGGTAAATCTTCTAAATGCCACACACCCAACTTTTGAAATTGCAGCAATTCTTCTTGCATTGCTTCAACCCACGAACCGTCTAATAAAGCTTCCTTTATATTTCTCGGTTCGATCTAGGATATGAAGCATGAATGAAATACTTCCTCTTGAACACCCTATTCCAGAACAGATAGTAAAGCACTACTCTCAATTTGATGTCTCGTACGAACTCCTTCATTTAAATCACCAATAATATTGTCTTGTGGATGTATGGTGTTTATCCGGAGCGATTGATGAATAGGAACAACCACCGTCTCACCCATATCAGGAACAGGATCTTCCTCAACCACCACATTTTCAGTTGTATTGATATCATCATCATTTGAAATTGTATCAACTTGTGGATCGACCACATTTTCCGTTGAATCAGCCTCAACTTCATTTGAAGTAGCATCAACATGTGAATCTTGTTGTTGAGTAGGAATTTCCACCTGATGTGTTACGGCTTCATGATATTCACTATCATCATCTGAAGACATATCATCAGCAGCAATTGTCGAATCATTTGAAGTCTCGGTCATGTACTCATTAGCAATAGGCACTATCGGAGTTGGCAGAGATTGTATGTTTAGAACCGGAGTATCATCTAGTAGCTCAATGACAACTCTAGTAAGTTGTTCATCAGACATTTCTGGCTTCGATTCACAATTTTCAAAAAGAGCTTTATAATCGAATAACCAGTCCGGTCCAACACCCCTGGGTGGTAAAGTATAGGATTGGAAATCCACATGCATATATTCACCCACCGTACCATTCTGCTTATTAAATACTCGCTTCTTTTGATTTGAGTATCCGACAAACAACCCTTCAAAGATCTTGTCATCAAATTTTCCTGCTGAAGCTAATACGGTAAAGGGACACCCAAAAGGCTCTAGATAATCGAGATTCGGCTTACGATTCTTTAACAATTCATAGCATGTCTTTCCAAGACGCTTCATAGTAAGCACTCGATTAAGCACGTAACACGCAGTTTTGACAGCTTCTGTCCAAAAAGGAACAGGTAATTGAGCATCAGCCAACATTGTTCGTGCTGTTTCAATAATTGTGCGGTTCTTTCTTTCTGCCACGCTGTTTTGCTGAGGTGTGTAAGGAGTGCTAAATTAATGCACAATTCCTTTTTCCAAACAAAATGTCCTCACGGCTAAATTCTTGAACTCCGTGCCATTATCACTACGAATTCTTCGTACTTTCAGTTTATACAAAGATTCAAGTGTTGTAATCAAATTGATGAGAATTCTTGAAGTTTCATCCTTGGAGACCAGAAAATCAACCCACGAAAATCTTGAAAATTCATCAGTGACCACCAGACAATACCAATTTCCCGAAATACTTGCTCGATTCACCAGACCAAAAGTAGCTCTAACGGGACCTCAATTGAGTGACATTTCTTCAGTGGATGGGATTTTCTTTTCTGTTTTCCCTTCTTGCAGCTCACACAGACATCATTAAAAACAAATTTTTGCTTTGGAACCCCTTCGACAAGATTCCTCCGCACCAGTTCGTTCATTTTCCTGTAGTGGATGTGTCCCATGCGACGATGCCATAGAACATAATCTCTTTCGGATGCCTTTGACAAGAAACATTGACCTGCGACCGTTGCTTTTGCTGAATTCATGTCGAGCATATACAAATTTGAGAATCTCGGTGCTCGCATTACCACATACTCATCTGGAATCTTGAATTCAGGTTTCAGTATTAAACATTCACTCCCAGTGAAAACAGTCGTGAAACGCTTATCACAAATCTGGGAAACACTCAAAAGATTGTACTCCAATTCTTGAACAAATTCAACCTTGTCAAATGTAACAGCACCATTTTGAAAGTTTACCGATACCAGTGACTTGACCGCCTTTGTTTCCAGCAAATGTTACTTTACCACCGTCAAAGTATTTCACATCATGCAACAAAGAAATGTCTCAGGTCATGTGCCGAGATGCTCCGCTATCAACAACCCAGATGTTATTCATCAGTTGTCGCGAAGATCCCTGCATAAATTACAACAGAAGATTAGTTTTGGGACGAACCCAAGCTTGACGCTTTGGGTCGACCGTCATCTTCAACAAAATCATTACCAGCCATGGAAAAACCCTTAGGTTTCTGTCCATTTGTTGAAGAACTTGCGGAGCAAGTTGCAGAGTTTTTCAAAATTGATTTAACTTTTGAAAATTCACTTTCAGATTTCTTGTCATTTTTATGAAATTCTGTCGATTTAAGATTAGAGTGAACTCTGCATTGCTCATCCACAAATCTGACCTTTTTCTTTGTATCAGTCTGATAGCCTTCCGACATATCATCAGACTTTTCTGTGACAGATTTGACAGATTTTGGTTTCTTCAACGGGCACGTCCGATATGTATGACCACGAGCTTTGCATTTAAAACATTTTCTTTTATCAATAACGACCTTTTTCACTCGTGTCATCATCCACTTCGGACTCAACAACCCGTTTTTGGGATTTGGGTTTCAAACCCTTTCTATTAGACACATAATTTTTTTCAATTTCTTCATTATGTCCTGATTCATACCCTGACACATTTCCTGAAAACTCATCAACATGACCTCGAGTATATGAATTTCCAGAAAAACAATGATCCTTATAATTCTGAAATCTATTTCTTCGCCCACCAAACCTTGGAACAAATTCATTTTGACCTCCATAATCAACCCATTTAGGACCCCTCCCAGATACAGGTTGATTTGATCCACTCCCAAATTCATCATAAAAACCTTCGTCATTATAAAATTGAGACTTTTTGGAAAACTGACTTGATTTTCTGAAATTTGGTTGTCTTTGATCATAAAATTCTCTATGTTCTCTAAGTGGTGTTTGAACAGTTGGTTTTGATGGTTTCTTGTGCAAAGACTTTTGAGCAGAAGTTTTCACTCTATTAACCAACCCCGAATCAGATTCAGAATGAAATGTGTCCATTACATTTATATTGCTATTACCCCCCTTAATGTGCACATTTATCCGTTTGGGATCATAAGCAGGATCATTTTTGCATGAAAAAATGTGATCGATTAAATGCGGATTAACCATGTCCAAAGGAAACTCCTTGTCACTATAAATCCGGTTAGATCCTTTTAATCGATATGTCACCCAAGGTTCAGAATTATCACAGTTGGTGTCAAAAGTAGGATTGCTAGCCTTGACTTGTGTAGGTTTTGAAACGTTCGAAGAAGAACCTTTTTCAACAGATTTTAATTTTGCCGAAGGCTCAAATCCGACTCCACCATACTTGACTTTCTTACCTTCTACAGATTTGCTCCTAGCAATCTGTTTATGTTCGAACACACTCAGTTTTTTAAGCTCAGATTTAATTGTTGGAAAATCATGTTTTGAAATTAAATCTTTATGATTTGGCTTAGAAACTTTGGGCTGAGTGGTTGACAAACATTCAACATCAGTTTCATACACTAAGTCATCAACCTTATCAAAATCTGAAACATCATAGAAAAGGTCATCAACTGTTGAATCCAAAATAGATTTTTCAGTTGAACTTCTGACAGATTTGTTTTGTTCAGCATGAGAAGGAACCTCTACTTTCATTTCAGATGAAGGACCAAGTGTAATGTTCACAGGGGGTGGTACTTGATTCAGCTTACCAGAACATCTTCCTTTTCACTTTTATAAAGAAAATTTGTAAAAGAAGAAGAAACTTGAACATAATCCAATTTTTGTTTTGATTCAAAAACTTCGATTTTCAAATCTGCAACAAGTTTCTGACTGGTAGCCAAATCCTTTTGTACAGACACGAGCAGTTCAGACTGTGTTGAAAAATCAAACTTTTGTAAACGCAACTGCTCGTGTACTGACAATAACTCCTTGGTTGTTCCCTCCCATCTTTCCTTATATATGTTTTTATCTGCTTTTGCTACTGCCAGAAGATCATTAAGCTTTGTCTTCTCATCTAAGAGCGTACTCTTAGCAGTAGCAAAATCATCGCAAGACTTACACATTAAAGGATATGAAACTACCTTTGAAGACTCGGCCATACAAGCAACTGATTCTGTACGATTGCTCCTTTTCAGTGCACCAATCTCTTGTTTCAGACTTGAGTTTTCATCAGATATTTTCTGCATTTCTTTCTGAAGTGCCAGCATTTTATCAGCAATTTCTACAGCATTCTGTTGAGCTTTTTCATATTGTTCCTTCAGTGGAAGACTTTTCTGATATAAGCTTTCGAAATCATTTGCTGTATCAAGTGCTTCAGCTTTTGCTGCTTCACAATCTCGAATCAACGCTTCTTTCTCCTCAATTAGAAGTTTAATTTGTTTCTCTAACAAGAGCATAGCATCAGACTCAATCTTCTCAGCAGACAAATCACCCATAAAAGCAAACTTCTCTTCAGATACAGAATTATGATCAATCCTTGAATCCGGGACTTCTTCATCAACGGTGATTCCATCAAAATTTTCACCATTCGCTTCACCATGAACTTCACCTTCATTTTCAGTGGATTCAGTCATAGTGTCTTCATCCTGCACATGAAAAACCATCAAAGCAGAAGAAACAGCGAATTGAGTACCCCAATTGTAAGTCTTATCAGCTTGAGATACAAGAGCTTTTGTGGAATCAGGATTAGATTTTGAGTTAGAAGTACTCCCTGAACTCGAAGAAGTGTTAGATCCAGAAACATTTGATTTAGGAGTGAATTTATGATATTCTTGCTTTTTCGGCTGAGAACATTCACGAGCGAAATGACCAAAGTTAGAACAATTATAGCATCAAACTTTTGATTTATCAAAGCCAATTCTGCCACCAGAGTTCAAATCCTTTCTACCGGTCTTCTTTAAAAATCTTTTCACTCTTCTAGCCAGCATGGCAAACTGCCAATTTATATCCATTAACTCCAAATCATCAGGATCCACTTGATCATAATCTTCTTCCGTCAATTCAGCATTACTAACATTCCCAGTTATCAAGTCATAGTAAGATGACACTAAAGCAGAAACAAGGGCCATATAATCTTCAGTTGTAGACACAAACATAGCCATTTTTCCCGTGTTAACCAAATTACTTGCTGGAACTGATGTGCTATGTAAGGAAATGAAAATATGAGTCAACCAGTTCAAGATGAAGATTTCCGGTTGAAGACATGTTCAAGCGGAAAAATCTCAAGCGGAAGACTTGTCAACCGGAAAAGCTTAAGCGGAAGAATATTTCCGGGTGAACTCTTTTATCCAACAGTATAAAGAGTTCAACCGGAAAAGTACTGAAAGTTTACTTTTGCAGAAATCAGGGCCTGCAACTACTTTTATTCTCCAAAGTCATATCCTAGCCGTCTCCTACTTATAGATAATTGCATTTTGCACATTTCCTCTTATGTATGTTTACTAATGTTCTTTTAGTAAGTTTATTGTTTGACTTTCATGTACGGTTAGATTAGCCCGTATGAGATCAACGGCTGTAGTTAATCTCCTTAGTACTATATATAGTTGTTAGCTAGTTCATTCACAGGTACCAGATTTAGTGCTTACACTTGTAACAGTTTGATCTTGAGTTAATGCAAATAGTACCGAGAAATTTATTATCTTGTGTTCACTAGTTTATGCAATCAATACAATCAAACTACAAGTATAAGTAAAACAAAGCTTAAGTAAAAACAAGTGTGATACAACTTTATTCCGCATGGTTGTGATCCGCAAGTAAAGAGTTCTTGTTTTGATTATTTCTCTGAGTAATCAACGGTCCTACAAGTGGTATCAGAGCTTTGGCTCTCCACTTTGAAGACTTCTAGTGCTTCAAAGTTGATACTTTACTTGCTTACTTAAATTTTTACAAGCTTTTTATGTTTTACAAACTGTTTTTCACAATGACTGACTTAACTCTTGGTTCACTTAATGGTAGCTCTAACAAACCACCAATTTTCACTCTTGATGACTTTGATACTTGGAAACTCAGGATGGAAGGTTTTGTTAGAAGCCTAGACAGACGCATTTGGAACAGGTTGACTATAGGTCCTTATAGCCCCACTGTTCCATCTGCTGATGATGCCCAAGTGCAAATATCAAAACCACTAGACAAATATGTTGAAGCTGATTATGCTGAGCTTAAAAATGATCACAAGGCTTACTGGACACTCCAGGCTGCATTACCCAACTCTATACTGGTAGGGTTCAAGGGATATAAGACAGCACACAGCTTGTGGAATGCTCTCAGTGAAATGTATGAAGGGTCTAGTGAGGTTAAGGAAAACAAAAAGGATGTTTTGAAACAAAGATATGAAAACTTCACTTACAAAACTGGTGAATCTATGACCAACCAGTATCTTAGATTTGTTTCACTTCTTGATGAATTGCAAAAGGTAGAAGTAAAAACTGAACAGGCTGATGCCAACAGGAAGTTCTTGAGATCCTTACCTCCAATGTGGACTGTCTATACAGTAAGCATTAGGGAGTGCAAAGACCTCAAAAAGCTTAAACTAAGTGAACTCCATGGAGTCCTTAGTGCTTATGAAATGGAGCTTAATCTTAAGCAGAACAACTTTCCTGAAGCATCACCACAAGTTGCAAACCACTGCTCTGGTTACAACTGATTTTCAAAAGATCTCAAATTCTTCTCAATATCACTCACCCTCAGTCAGTTTCAATGAGTCACCCAGATGCTCAGAGAGTTCTTCAACACTGTTTGACAACTCTCACTCTGCCTATGTGGCAACTGACTCATCTCAAGGCTTCACACGTGAAGACTTGGAATGCATAGGGGCAGATGATCTAGAAGAGATGGACATTTTAACTCAATTAGCTATGGTTTCTGTAAGGGCCCAAAGATTTTATAAGAGAACTGGAAGAACTTATAAGGGGTCAAAGGGATCATCAATTGGGTTAGATAAATCTAAAGCTAAATGTTATAATTGTCACCATCTTGGCCATTTTGCCAGGAAATGCAAGCAGCCAAGGAGAGATGGACAGAATAATAACAACCATGTCCAACAGAGATCAAATCAAGGAAGCAACAACAGCAGCAGTCAACACAACAACAACAGCAGTGAACATTACAACAACAACAGCAACCAGCAGCCAACTTAACCAAAATGTAACACCCCGAATTTCATAGATACATGATATATATAGTAAATACGTGTTTATATTATAAATACGTGAGCTTGATTGATGAACATGATAAAACTATGCATTAGATAAATTGCATGTGTTAGAAATACGTGTTTAATGGCCAAAATAACGAAATATGCATAACCGGATGGGTTAAAAGGTAAAGAAAGTAAAATATGAGATGGATATATGTATATATGAATAACATGATGGTACATGTGTGAATTGATTGATATATACATATAAATACGTGTGTTAATAGTTAATGGAAAAGTAGAAGGACTAAAAGTGTAATTTATGCAAAGATATAAATGTAAGCGCATATTATACGTATCTATAATTATTATAAGTATCCCAAGGCTTAGAATATAGTAAAAATATATCCTAATATGATTCATAACATGAAATGATATGTATTATAAAGTTTGAGGGACTAAAGCGTAATTTAGCAAACAATAAAGAAAATATATATAAATGTATATATATGTTATCATACAAATCCCGGGCCTTATAAACCTTATAAATTGTTAGAAATATGTCCAATAATGATTTGGTGCATAAAATGATAAAGGGACAAAAGTTCAGGGGGTAAAAGTTGCATTAAACCAAAGTATAAGGGCCAAAAGTGTTAAAAATCAATTCTGGCAGGAAATCACTAGCTCGGGTATCGCGAGCCATACCTAGAAACCCTGCGCGATACGCGAGGGTCTTGGTTCTGCAGAAATATCTACCAGCTCGTTTTTAAGCCACGTAAACTCGACTTGGAGCCCAAGTTAGGCCGTAATACGCGTCAATTTTGAAGATGAGTCACCATGAAACGTGTTAGGGGCCTAGGACGCTTCTAATGAGTATAAATACCAAGCCAGATCGTTGTTTTAAACTCGCCAATTCACGAAATACAACCCGAAAACCCCATTTCCGAACCAGAAACTTCGCCGGATCAATACGCACAAACGGTGAGGCCTCCGGAGCCGAATTTCTGCAGTCACCCCTTATTTGGTATGCTTAAAAATAACCTATCTCAGTTTTTGTTAATATTATGTCTAAGTATGGTTTCTAGAAATGATCTAAAATTAGGGTTCTTGAGCTTGTTTTGTCAAAATCGGGTGATCGGGTGGGAATTAGGGTCTGAATTTTTGTAGGTAATCCTAATTTGATGTGTTTTAAGAAAGCCCTATGTTTATTTCACAATTGGAAAAGGTTTGGTAAAGGTTTCGTTAACGGGTCAAAAATTAGGGTTTTCATGTCGTTGTTCTGTCCAAATTGAGTAAACGGTTTTGAAATAAGCTTCGATCTTTTGAAGGATATTATAAAATGTTGTAATGGATAATACCCTAAGTTGGTTTTGAATAAAAATGAGTTTTGATAATAAAACGAGAAATTCATGAAATTAGGGTTTTGAAATATGATTATTTAATATAAAATAATCCAAAGGGTATAAAGGCTTGAATTTTGGTATGCTAACATGTTTTCATATAATATAAGAATATATGAAAGTAAAATGGCTATATAACCAAGTATTTAAAATACCGAGTTAATCGGATAATAGAGGTTCGCGCGGACCGGAAGGGTAGACACCTGTACACTGGGGTTTCTGGCAATAGCGGGGGTGTCGCCATTCCATCTGGGCAATGGCATCCCAACACTGGGCGATCCCGGAGTGAGTGTCTACTTATAGGAATGCGCGTCTTCATAATTATCAATAAAAAGAAGATAATATACCTATAAGGGTATTTTGGTCATTTTGACCTTAATAGAAGTAAACCTTAATAATTAGATATTATTAAGATAATATAAGAGATAAATAAACATAGGATATGTTTATAATGTTAAACCTTGCGTTAATGCCATACGATACGCGATTTAGGTTAACCGAAGGATTCTACCGGAGATTCTGTCGGAGTTTAACGAGTAAAGAGATAAGGTGAGTTCTGCGAGCCCACTTTTAAATGTTTTAAACGCTTTAATGTTTTCGGGCTGATATACATACAATGTTCAACTGTTTACTTAAAAAGTATTAGAGTTAAATGCTTTTATCTGAAAGTTTGATTATATTAACTGATGAATTGGTGAACTGTTTGAAATGATACTTGTTATGTTATAATGATTCTTACGAATAGTTATAGGTGTTAGTATTATATATGTAATGATGATGATAGAATAATGCATATGAAATGATTATTAGAGTTATGTGTTATATTTGCTTTGAAACTAGGTATCCAAATGATAAGGGTTTGTTAATAAACGTACAAGTGAGAATGTATGATTATATGAGAACAGGTGATGCATTTGCTATATTATTATGTGGTGGATACGCCGCTGGTACATCCTATATACAAGCATGGTAGTATAGTTACCCGGTATATCGAAAGTGTGGAGGATACGCCGCTGGTACATCCTGTATACATACACCTAGGTAAATTGGGGGATGTTCAGTTGTTGCAGTATATGAGTACATTATCATGTTTATTAGCACACGTGAGGCACCTGGATATCTAACTAGGGGCGGGTAGTAGTACTGTGGTGGTTAAGGAGATGTTCGATAGAATGGAACGTCTATAGAGTTAAGGTTACGTGAACAGAGGTCGATACTGAGGTTGGGGGCTTCCAGACGAAGTCACCTGAGCGGTATTCGAAACTGGAAGAACGGAATGTAGGACGGTTGTCGTTGCTGAGGTTGGGGGCTTCCAGATGAAGTCACCTGAGCAGTATTCGAGACCGGGAAGGTATAGATGAAATGGAGCGGTTGTCGGTACTGAGGTTGGGGGCTTCTGATAAAGTCACCCGAGCAGTATTCGAGACCAGAAGGTATAGAGGTGTATGAAATTCAGGTCGTAAGAGTTAAAGGTTATTGAAGTAGATGTTTTCTAGAGAAACGTGTATGATTACGATGTTATGTTATGTATGACTTGTTATGTGTTATACTTGATAAATGTTGTAAAGGGATTTTAAAGATTTAAAGGTTTTAACCTCACAAACGAGGTAACGTTTTTAAAATGTAGAACTCACCAGTGTAAGCTGACCTTTTCCCAAAACCATATGTATGTCAGGTTTAAGTGAGACGTCTGAAAACAAGGGCGGAGCCCTCGTGATAAGAGATTGATCGGGCAAGCTATAGAGGAGCTGTTGGACGTGCTGGCTAGTTGTAGATAAATAAAGACGAATATAGTTAGTCGCTATATAGATAGATAGTAAATTATCTCAATTACTTTACGTACTTGGCTTTATAATAAATAAAAGTTTTAAATTTTCCGCTGCTTATCTCTGTTGTACCACGTGTTCATGAGTAAATCCGATGAGTGACCCCTCCTGGTGCCAAGTCTGGGAGTGGGCGTCACACAAAACCACTTGGAAATCAAAATGTGGTGGCAGCTGTAGCTAACCAGACTAAATGCTATGAGTGGGATGACTTTATCACTGATTTTGAGCCAATCAACCATGCTTTGATGGCTAAAGAAGATTCAACTGAACAGGTAAATGAAATTCCTGAAAAAGTTTTGGAAAATTTGTGCAGCCCTGCCTGCATAGAATAAGTGTCAAAATACAGGAAACGTAACACTGATCTGATTGATGAGGTTTCCAATTTAAATGAGTTAAAGAATTGCTTTTAGAAAACTGAAACTGCTTACATCACTAAAATTGAAAATTTAAACAAAGAATTTGATGTTTTAAAGCAAACTAACTCTATTTTGGAAACACAATTAGAGGATTTGTTGAACAAACTAACTATTTCAAGACAAGAAACAAAAGATGCAAAAGCAGAAAATGATGTTCTTGAAATTAAGTTAAAAGATGCCTTGTTCACCTGTGACAAATTCCAAACAGCTAACAAGAAAGCTGAGAAACTTTGGAATGGGGCAATGCTTGGGAAAACAGGTATTGGGTACAACAATGTTGAACCACCCAAGGAATACTCACCTGTTATTGCTCCAATCCAAGCACTTCAGAAGGAGTGTAGTGTGAGTCTAATTGTTGATAGAAATACATCTTCACCTTCTGAATCAAAATCTGTTGAATCATCATCAAACTGTGAAGTCAAAGACGCTAGCACATCAGCATCTGTTGACCAATCCAAGGTTTTAAAACCAAAAGTTGCTTTTCCACCGCCAACTATTTATGAGCCCAAGGACTCAAAAGTTGGAGGTAAACTACCTGAGCAGCCAAAACCCAGTGAAACTGAGAAAAAGGGTAAGCTGATAACGGTTTGTCAGGCCGTTTCAAATCCCCAACCTAGATTAATTTTGTAGTAGTGGAAGTTAGGGTTATCGAACCTAGGGAATATGTGGAAATTGATTAATTGACTACTAAATTAACCTAAATTACTGATTAACCTAAAATTATCTAAGATTGCCACTTGGCTGTTTTGAGTTGTTGAGTGAATTAACTAACAAATTAACTAACTTTAACCTAAAAACTTAATTGAACTATCAAATGAGACAAATCTAACCACTTTCGGATCCTGGTTGGCTACCGATCTAGGCAAAACCTAATTACTTAACTGTGACACATAGACATGCCCCCCAATTGCCTCCGTGACCTAATAACCTAAATTTCTAATGGGCTGATTAGTCCTGCCGCAAGAAAGTGCTAGATCATTAAACAGTGGACGACTAAAACCCTAGGTTACTAGTTAGATTAAACAATTTAGCATGCGGGTGTTCAACGGTAGCAAGTATTCCGGAATAACTAGTTAAGCAATTGATTAGGAATAGAACGATTTCACCAACCAATCACCAAAAGCGGTTAGTGGTGATTAGCCGGACATAGCTAATGAAACAAACAAAGACATAATGAAAAACTGCATTAAATTAAAGTACCGAATGATTGAAATCTCTCAAAAAGCTCCAAAACAGGGCTCCAAGTCGTAAACCCTAAGCCTCTGGTCGCACAATGATGAAAGATTACCACTAAAACTTCACAAACAAGTTTAAATATCAAAACCCTAATTTTCTTCTGTCGGCCAATTCAGGGCGTACCGCCCCAAATTGTGGGATTCTGGGCGTACCGCCCGGATTTCTTCTTCCGGTTGCTTTCTACACTTTAGGGCGTACCGCCCTGGTTTCTTCTCTTCTGGGCGTACCGCCCAGATCTGGATCTCAGGAACTTTTCTTCAATTTCTTCTAAGTCTTTACTCGTTCCCGCTCGGTTCTCGATCCCTGTACCAGTCAGCTTCCAGTTCTTCATAAAAACCCAGACTTTAGCTCTTTAAGCTCTTGGCACATCAAAACATAAAACCCGTGAAAATGCAACGTAATCCAACCATTATTATAAATAAATAAGACAACTTAAGCACAATAATGACGACAAATTGGACTAACATCACATCCCCACACTTGACTTTTTCCGTCTCGGAAAAACTGCCATGGAATCATAATTGGGAAATCAACTCAAAATCATTCAACATTTTTAATTATCAACCTTTTACAATCCACATTCCAACATGTAATCATATATACTAATTGCAATCGCCGATATTTCTATCCGACTAAACCCAACCACTGATCTTTGAGCCCCCAAGGTGTTTATATAAATTACCAATCATTTGTATCAACCTGCCTATGTGTCCCACATTCAGAAAGTCCTAGCTCAATCTAATCCCGACTCATATTCGGTCAAAGTAAAGGGTAATAAAGATGTATTATTTATATTTTCCCCATCCTAGTTAAACTAGATACTCATATATCCCAAGAATGATGAATTTGAATGGATAATGAAATTGCTTGAGCATTTATTTGACTACTGTTGCTTTCTATATTTTTTCATTTTCTTTTCTTTTTTTTCTCTTTTTTTTTATAGTTGGTTAATTTTAACTACGATTACCAACGGACATCATCAGAGGCATTCTTTCACAAGGTCTTACCCCCGAAATCATACGTGAGTGTTTTGCCCGCGAGATCCAGAACATCATCAGAGGCACTTACCACGGGATACTATCCTTAGTTCGTATGTGAGTATTTTGTCCCTTCACTCTAATTTATTAACCAATTATTACCTAATATGCTCAAAAGATGGAAAGATGGGGCGCCGTTATTTCTCGGATTTGTTTTCGCAAAAAGATCATAACGTGCCAGTTATTCTGAGGATATATAAGTCTCTAATCTAAAAAGGTCTTTTTCCTCCTAATCATCAGTTTCGATCTCACTCTAACTCCTAACAGACCGATTTAATTACATATTTATACAAAAATAAACACAATGGGATAATTAAGCTTTACTAAATCAGTTGGGTCTACCAACACATCACACATTAGATATATTTTCCATACTCTCATTTTCTTACCACTTTTCCCTTTCCTTTCTTTATTTATATTCTGAAAATCGACTCCCAATTTTTCTATCATTTTCCATGTTTTGCAAGTTAATCCAAAAACTGATTTGACTCAAAACACTAAACTCAAAATGACTCAAAAAAATGCAAAATCTTTTTGGATTTTTGATGTTTTTTACTTTTTTTTCGAAATAAACAGAACTACCTAAAAATTCAAAAACTTTAAAATTAAAAATAAAACTGACGTCCTGTCCCCCTCCCCACACTTAAGATCGACATTGCCCTCAATGTGATAGGAAACACGCACATCGTGAAAAGCTCCTCGTAAGTCGTCCAACACCCTCTCGCACAGATCGTGAATTCCAGAATCGGATGGAAGAAGTAATGTATGGATATCACATCTCACTCATGGTGCTACCAAAGAACAAACACATCATGCCATATATACAATCAAAAAGAAAATACAACCACCCCAACCGGTTACCCCGTACAGTACCCCCAGTTATCATATAGTATAATATCATACAGACCATGATCTAGTAAAAACAAAATAACCAAAAAGTACAAGGGTAAAAGAAACAAAACCGATCGGCAGTAGTAGTGATATCAGCATGAACAGCACCTACTCCGCATCACCTCCAGCGTCATCTCCAGCAGCATCAGCATCTCCTCCAGTATCTCCCTCAGTACCAACATCAGCACCAGCCTCATCACCAGCATCATCATCTCCCTCAGGCTCATCTCCAGCACCCTCAGGCTCCTGAAAGAAATCAGGGATAGGCATACCCTGATGGGTCATCATACAACGCATAGCCCTCTCAATCCTCTCAAAACGAACATCCACATAATCTAGCACTGTCTCCTGAACCATATCCAATGTCACCTGATCAGCCCTCGGCGGCCTCTCTGGTCTCTGCCTCAATGGCCTCTCAACCTGATGTAAAATTCTATGCCGCCTCGCGGCCCTCGCTGCCTCATCATCCTGCACAATCACACCCCTAACGGCCTCCCACTGCGGGGGATCAGTCATAGTAACCATCGATGCCAGCCGCATATCACCTAACTCATAATGAGAAGTCTCAGCCCCAATCATCAAATGAGTCTCCAAATACCTACCCGGCTCAAAAACACCCAATCTCCTGGCCAACCTAGTCACATAGGGCCCCATACTAAGATGGACGCCCTTCCCTGATGTCCTCCTCCTAGCAAATGATGAAATCAAAACCCCAGCAACATTGAGGTCATGTCCCTCAGCAATCGAACGCAGAACCGCTAAATCTAGCTTCGTGACCTTCTCGACGCCGGACCGACGGCCGAGAATAGTACACGCAACTATCCTGTGAATATACCTAATCACCGGGTCCCTAATCTGCGACTCTACCACACTATCCAAATACGGGACCGATCCAATTGCATCCCAGAACGCTGTAAGCTGCAAATCAGTAACCCCCTGGGGGTGTGGTCGGCTAAAGAGCCCTCTCGGCATAGCAGCAAACGCCGGTGCCTCAACCTCCTCCTGGGTGTACAACCCTCAAACGACCGCGAACTCCGGAATACTCATATGATGAGTCCGACGGCCCAAAGCAAATGATAACGCGTTCCCATCTCCGAATTTCCCCGGACCCACCTGAAAAGTCGCCAAAAACTCAACAGTAAGCTCCACATACTGATGGTCAGCCGGAGTCAATGCTCTCCTCCATCGGTCAGTAATCAGTCCACGAATCCTCTCCAACTGCCTAAGCTGAGCCAACAACCCCTAGTCGATCGTACGATGGTGCAACAACGGCATCTCAATGAACCTCCTCATCTTCCTATCCTCATGCGAGTCGCGCTCGAACCTCAGAAGTGAATGGTGCGCGTGGTTCCTCCTCGTGACGGGTGGCGGCGGCACATCGGCCTTTGGAAGGATCTCGGGCCCCCAATAGTTGATGATCCTCCTCCTGAACGGCGGAACCGGAACAGCAGCCTCCGGATCTCCGCGCCTCCTCCTCTTGGGACCTCTACGTCCGGAACTAGAGCCCGGTTGGTCCGACATCCTGATTCAAACAAGTTAGCACAATAACAATAAAAATGATATAAACCGGGCCTTCCTACAATTGATTCCCACATTCACAAACTATTTTTGCATTTTTCGATTTTTTAATTTATTTTTTTTTCCAAAATTTGTATAAAGAAAAACAAAAATTAAACTCGAAAGAAAACACAATTTAAAACTAAAAATCAAAAACGACAAAAATTGGATTTTTGGGAATTTTATAAAAAATCTGTAAAAATCATCCCAGGGCGTACCGCCCAGAACTTGGTCAATTGGGGCGGTACGCCGCCCAATTCTCTTGCAGGAACCCTAATTTTCAAATTGGGCGTACCGCCCAAAATGTAGGAGCCCTAAGCGGTACGCCCCCCCCCCCCCCCAATTCGAAGCTAAAAAAATGAAATCGGTTGTAACCGATTACTCTATCCTAATCCACTCTCAGCCAACCTCATTTCTCACACTTAATCGGTTCTGCATCTGATCAACAACTACAAAAACCAAAACTAACCTAAAACCTAAACACAACTTCGAGCTAACTACTGAAATTAAAGCAACTAAACACAAATCAGAACCTGGAAGATCTCGGTATGACTGAAAACGATAGTGGTTGTGCTCGGTGGCGATCGATTAAGTCTCGTGACGGATGCGGCGGTTAGAACAACGGTGGCTACCGCTCGGCGACGCAAAATCTCTGTGGTGATGTCGGGGGGTGTGCTCTACGCTCGGTGGTGGTAGGTGTAGTGGTGAAGGTGGTTGGCGATGGCGATGGTGGCGGAATCGGTGGTGAGTGGCGGAATCGGTGGTGAGTGGCGGTGTTTGGTTAATGAGACCGACCCTCTTATTAAGGTTTTATTTTTTTCATCGTTCAAAATCCGGGCGTACCGCCCCAAACATAAAGTGTTAGGGCGTACCGCCCGTGTTTTAAAATCTGAAAATTTTAGAAAATTATGGGGCGTAGCGCCCAGACTAGGATCATCTTGGGCGTACCGCCCATGCCCTATTTTGGCAGAAAGTTTTGAAAATTTGGGGCCTCAAAAATTTTCTATCTCTGGTAAAAACACCACTTTTGCACCACCGAGCATGTTTACTGCGAAATTTTGATTAAAACTTACCTGGAATGCAATATATGGCACAGATTCACTCCCGAGCTTCCCGATTTCCTGAAAACACACCGAAAACGTAAAATCTAACAAAACTACGAAAAACACACAAAAATGAAACGAAAAACAAACCGCTGGGTTGCCTCCCAGTTAGCGCTAAGTTTTTAAGGTCTTCAGCCAGACCGTACTTCCCTTTCACGTTTCAGGGCTTTCAGATGCGGGCGCCAAAAAGTAATCGTCTTTGTCGATTTGCCCGTGAATGTCTGCCGAGTCCAAATACGGCTTCAATCTATGCCCATTTACTACCTTCCTCAGGTGGTCATCCAAGTCTTCAATCTCAAAGTTACCATACCCCCCCACACTTGTGATGAGGAATGGCCCCGTCCATTTGCTTTTCAGCTTACCTGGAAACAACTTCAACCGTGAGTTAAATAACCATACCTTTTGACCTACCTGGAAATCCATCTTCTTCAATCGTGCATCATGCACTTTCGTCATCTTATTCTTGTAGGCATCTGCACTCTCGTACGCCTCATCGCGTAATTCTTCCAACTCTCCCAGCTGGAGCTTCCTTTCTCTACCTGCAGCATCATAACTCAAGTTAACTTCTTTCACAGCCCATAATGCTCTGTGAGCTAACTCTACAGGTAAATGACACCCCTTCCCATAGACCAACCGATAGGGAGTGGTTCCAATAGGCGTTTTAAAAGCAGTGCGATACGCCCACAAGGCGTCATTCAACTTGGAAGACCAATCCTTGCGGTCGATTCGCACTGTCTTCTGTAAAATCTCTTTGATTTGCCGATTGGAAACCTCCACTTGACCGCTTGTTTGCGGATGATATGGGGTTGCAATTCGGTGGTCTATGCCATACTTCTTTAGTAGCTTGCCAAATCGAAAGTTCTTGAAATGGGACCCCCCATCACTTATGATCACGCGAGGGATTCCAAATCTAGAGAAGATGTTTTGTTGAACAAATTTGCAAACTACACTATGGTCATTGGTCTTAGTAGCTATGGCTTCTATCCATTTGGACACATAATCTACCGCTACTAAAATGTAAAGAAAGCCATTCGAGTTAGGGAAGGGGCCCATAAAATCTATGCCCCAAACATCAAAAATCTCTACAACCAAAATTGGTTGCAAAGGCATCTCATCACGCTTCGTGATGCTTCCCATCTGCTGACATCTCGTGCAGTGCTTCACGAACTCAAAGGCATCCTTGAAAAGCGTGGGCCAAAACAAACCGGATGAAAGAACCCGGTGACCCGTCTTGTGTCCACTAAAGTGACCTCCACATGCCGATGCGTGAACCAACTCCAACACTGCTTGTACCTCCGACTCTGGTATGCACCTCCGGATCACTTGATCCGGTCCTACCTTGAACAAATCCGGTTCATCCCATATGTACTTGTGTGCTTGGGACTTCAAATGCACCTTCTTTCTCCTGGGCCAATGTTCCGGAATTGTACCTGCAGCCAAATAATTAACAATGTGAGCATACCAAGGCAAATGAGAAACACTTAGTAATTGTTCATCAGGAAACGTCTCATTAATGCTCCATTCATCTTCTTCTGCTTCAATGTGGGGCAATCGGGACAAATGGTCCGCCACCACATTCTAACTACCCTTCTTGTCTCTAATCTCCAGATTGAATTCCTGCAACAAAAGGATCCACCGAATGAGCCTCGGCTTGGCATCCTTCTTCTCCATCAAGTACCGGACCGCACTGTGGTCCGAATACACGATCACCTTGCTTCCCCAGATGTATGACCTGAACTTATCAAGAGCAAACACAACTGCAAGTAATTCTTTTTCAGTGGTAGTATAATTCAATTGAGCCCCATCTAAAGTCTTACTTGCATAATAGATCACAACCGGTTTTTTATCTACCCTTTGACCCAAAACCGCCCCAACAGCAAAATCAGATGCATCACACATAATTTCAAAAGGTATGGACCAATCGGGTGCTTGCAAAACTGGTGCCTCAATTAATTTATTTTTCAAAGTGTTAAAAGCATTCAAACACTCATCATTAAAATCAAAAACTTCATCTTTTAACAACAGTTTGCAAAGAGGTTTAGTAATTTTGCTAAAATCTTTGATGAACCTCCTATAAAAACCGGCCTGACCTAGAAATGCCCTAATGCCCTTAACATTCGTGGGAGGAGGCAAAGTTGAAATTACTTTGATTTTTGCCCTATCAACCTCAATCCCACGACTTGACACCACGTGTCCCAACACGATCTCCTCTTGAACCATAAAATGGCTCTTCTCCCAACTTAACACTAGATTAGTTTCTATGCAACGCTTTAAGACTCGTGTTAATTGGTTCAAACATGACTCAAACGATGTACCAAAAATTGAAAGTCGTCCATGAAAATTTCAAGTGAATCCCCGATCATATCAGAAAAAATAGCCATCATGCATCTTTGAAAAGTGGCCGGGGCATTACACAAACCGAATGGCATCCTCCGGAAAGCAAAGGTGCCATAAGGACAAGTAAAAGTGGTCTTTTGTTGGTCATCGGGGTGAATGGCAATTTGGTTGTACCCAGAATAACCGTCTAGAAAACAATAAAACTTTTGACCGGACAACTTCTCAATTATTTGGTCAATGAAAGGTAGAGGAAAAGGGTCCTTGGAAGTTGCGGAATTCAACTTCCTATAGTCAATGCAAATTCGCTACCCGGTTACCGGTCGGGTGGCTGTTTCCTCACCTTTCTCGTTCCTAACAATTTGAATTCCCGCTTTCTTAGGAACGGTTTGAGTTGGACTTACCCATGTGCTATCGGAGATAGGATAGATAATACCTGCATCCAGCCATTTGATTACCTCCTTCTTGACTACCTCTCGCATATTCGGGTTAAGCCTCCTTTGTGCATCTCTCGCGGGCTTTGCTCCTTCAGTAATGATCTTGTGCATGACTATGGACGGACTAATTCCTTTCAAGTCTGCAATGGTCCATCCAATAGCCGCCCGATGCTTCACCAATACCTTCATTAGCTCTTCCTCCTGCTCCTGAGTCAAACCTGCAGAAATAATAACAGGAAGGGTGTTATTTTCACCAACAAAATTATATTTCAAGTGCTTAGGAAGTTCTTTAAGTTTAAGAGAGGGTGGTGATTCGAGTGAAGGCTTCAATTGTGAGTCGATATGTTCCGGTAAGCTCTCCACTTGAATAGACCATGCTGGTCTTTGATCTCTCACAACCATCAACTCTTGGCTCTCATCTTCTGCTTCCATCTCCTTGACCATATCTGCATAACCCCTGCCAAACAAAGCAAACTCCTCGGGGGTCCCATCCTCCTCATTAAAAGGGAAAAATGGAGGTATAAGACCATCAACAATTTCAGCCCGAAAGCATTCATCGTCTTCCCGAGGGTTAGTCACATTTCCAAAAACACTTAACCGCATTTTACGGTTCCCAAAAGTCATATCAACAGTGCCCGACCTACAATCAATTTGTGAATGACTAGTAGCTAGAAAAGGTCGACCCAAAATTACCGTTGGTTGAGCGGTTTTTTCAACAGACACATAATCAAGAACCAAAAAATCTACCGGATAGAAAAATTCATTAACTTTGACAATCACATCCGATAAAATTCCCCGGGGAAGCTTAGGGGTCAAATCGGCCAAAATCACCGTAGTGTCGGCCTTTTTCAAAGGTCCAAAATCGTATTGATCGTACAAGCTCCCCGGTAAGATACTCACACTCGCTCCAAGATCCAAAAGGGCACGGGTCATTTGAAAGTCACCAACTTGAATTGAAATTATTGGTGCCCCAGGATCTTGGAGTTTCTTGGAAAAAATCCCTGAAATTATGGCACTCACATCCGCATTTGCATCAAGCTGTTTCGGAATTTTGTAATTCCTCTTTTGAGTGCACATGTCTTTCAAGTACTTTGCGTAAGCCAGAATTTGCCTAATTGCATCTAAATGGGGAAGATTGATTTTAACTTGTTTAAAAATATCCCACATCTCATCTTGTTGTGGGCCCCGTTTAGATGTTGTTTTCTGATTAGGTTCAATTAAGGCTTTTGGAAAAGGGATCGACTTTTTCTGTTCAACCACCTCATTATCTATCACCCTATTATTTGATTAATTAAAAGTTACTTTCTTTATGTTCCTAGGGTTACTAGACTCGGTTGCAACTGACTTTGGGGTTGTTTGGTCGGTTTCCGGCTCACTTTCATCGTCACTTACCCAATCCTCCACCACCCCATCAACTTGCGGTGGAGGTGTCCCCACCTTATTATCTACGGACTTACCTGATCGCAAGGTTGTGATCTTATTGATTGGCACATGTCGCGTGTTCTTCGAACTGGAAGGTTGATTCTGTTGATGTTGTGGGTTGATGGTGGTGTCGCTCGGCAATCTTCCCGGATCCCGCTTTGATGACTCGGCCGCCAATTGGCCCAATTGTTTCTGAAATGCTCCCATGGTGTTTTCTTGGAGCTCGAACTTCCGGTCAAACCCTTGAACTTTATCGAATAGCTGCTTTTGACCATCTGCAATTGAGTTCACTTTCTCCATCAGGGCGACAAATTGTGTTTACATCCCATCTTCCGGTGCTGGTGTCGGTTGAGCTTGTTGGTAGCTCCTTTGGGGCGGATT
The DNA here is from genome assembly GCA_039602395.1 of Deinandra increscens subsp. villosa. NCBI lineage: Eukaryota > Viridiplantae > Streptophyta > Magnoliopsida > Asterales > Asteraceae > Deinandra > Deinandra increscens. Next base: position 78,604,672 of record JBCNJP010000027.1, read on the forward strand.
TCCACCTTGAGTATAGGTGTTCCGTTGATAGCCCCCTTGGTTGTAACCGGATGGCCGGCCTTGATATTGCGTCTGAGCTCCACCCTGCACATTAGAAGTTTGAAAGTTAGGATTCAACTGATTATTAGCATTACCGTACCTGAAATTTGGATGGTTGCGAAGGTTAGGATGGTAAGTGTTGGAGTTCATGGCTCCTTGCACATAATTGACATCTTCACTTTGTTGAACCCCGATAGAACATGCATCAACTAGATGGCCCAATTCGCCACAACTCGTGCACACAGGAAATTGTGCACTTGCCTTCACTTCTTCTGGTCCTCCTCCCAACTTCATTTGTGCTACCTGTTTCTCCAACAGGAGCGTATGCTGACGGAGCTTCTCGATCCTTTCCTCCGCCTCATAGTCAACGGATTTTGCCGATGCGGATCTCGACCGTCTTCCGTTTTGAGCAAGCCTCTTGGATGTGGCGCTCAGTCTTTCCATATGCCCCCAATCAACCTCTTCCGTGTTAGTTAAGAATGTATCATTGCTGATGGAGTTCAAATCTCGGATGTCTTCTGGAAAAAGGCCATCCGCAAAGGTTTTGATGAGGTCCCACGTGTCAATCCCATGATGTGGACATTTTCGCAACAAATCCTTGAAACGGTTGAAAGCTTCATGGAATGGTTCACCGGAATGTTGCTGGAAGGATCGGATCTCCTCTTTAACCTCGCTCGTCTTGCTCATGGGTTAGTATTCTTCAAGGAACACTTCTTGCATTTGAGCCCAAGTGAAGATACTACCGGCGGGTAAACTCTCAAACCATCTTCGTGCCCGATCCTTAAGGGTGTATGGGAAAAGCATCAACTTTACGTCTTCCGATGTAAACCCCGTTGCACCAATAGAGATGCAAGTTGACTCGAATGTGTGTATATGATGGTAAGGCTCTTCGGTTCTCTTCCCGTAAAATTCTGGTAGATGGCTTAAGTATTGAGGTCGAACTTCAAAAGCTCGTCTGTTTGTTCCCATGGGGGTTACTACCGCGGATGAACTTGGAACAACTACTGGTTTGAAATGAGCAGCTACCCCTTAAACCGGTGGGTTCACAACAAGTCTCGGGACTCCACCTTCCACTTGAATGCGAGCTCCCCCATTGTGTTGATTGAATTGTGGCACTCCTCTTGGGGGAGGGGCGCGTGGCGCTTGTGGTGCAACATTTTACTGTGGAGCTCGTGCCGATTCCTTGGAGCTTCAACATATGGCTCCGCTCCATACCCATATCCGTCGTCATCTTCATTTTGGTCATATCCGTCTTGCCCCCACTGCTCCTCTTGTCTTTGCCAATCCTGTTCCTCATACACTGGGTTTTGTCGGAATTGGGGTTGGTTAGCTTGTCGGAATGGTTGTGGTGGGGGTTGTTGTTGTGGGGCCTGGCGGAATATGGGTTGTCGTGGTGCCTCGCGGAAGATGGGTTGTTCTGGATACCTAACCCGATAGTGGTAACCTTCCTCATCATGGTGTGAGGATTTCGGAGACAAGGATGGAAGAGAGTCGTGCCCATGTACCCGAAATGGTGGGATATGAACCGAAGGAATGTTTTGTGGCATGGCGGGGTCCACTGGTTCATTCTGGTCTTGGTTTTGTGGTTGGTGGTGGTCTTGATTGAGATTCTCATTTGGGTTCGGGGTTTGGTTGGGATTTGGGTTTTGGTGGATGTTGGGGTTCGGGTTGGGGTTTGGATTTTGGCCCTCCATTGCCTTTCTGTTTCTCTGCTCTGCTCGGTTCTGCCGAGCTGTTCTTTCAATCTCCGGATTGTAAATCAGCGGGGATGTCTTGCGGGAATGCCGCGTATGCATGCACAATCACCTAAAACCTGCAAAAACGGTCACAAAAGAGCAAACGAATTACGCAGCACTGTTCCGGGGGGTGTAAACAATGCAATAGAACAGAAAAAATCAAAACTTTGATGGTCAAAAATTTCAAAACTTTCTGTGAAAAAACGTCCAAGGCGTACCGCCCCAAACTGGGAAATTCTAGGCGTACCGCCCTAAACTGGAATTCGGCAAAAATTAAATTTTTTTTTTTAAATGCAGAAATCAATTACTGGAATAAAAACACTATTTTTGGGTTTTTTGGGATTTTTTGAAAAATTAAATAAAATATGCAAATTAACTAAAATTAACTAAAATCAACTAATCAATAGGCGCACTAATTCCCCGGCAACGGCGCCAATTTGATAACGGTTTGTCAGGCCGTTTCAAATCCCCAACTTAGATTAAATTTTGTAGTAGTGGAAGTTAGGGTATCGAACCTAGGGAATATGTGGAAATTGATTAATTGACTACTAAATTAACCTAAATTACTGATTAACCTAAAATTATCTAAGATTGCCAATTGGCTGTTTTGAGTTGTTGAGTGAATTAACTAACAAATTAACTAACTTTAACCTAAAAACTTAATTGAACTATCAAATGAGACAAATCTAACCACTTTCGGATCCTGGTTGGCTACCGATCTAGGCAAAACCTAATTACTTAACTGTGACACATAGACATGCCCCCCAATTGCCTCCTTGACCTAACAACCTAAATTTCTAATGGGCTGATTAGTCCTGCCGCAAGAAAGTGCTAGATCATTAAACAGTGGACGACTAAAACCCTAGGTTACTAGTTAGATTAAACAATTTAGCATGCGGGTGTTCAACGGTAGCAAGTATTCCGGAATAACTAGTTAAGCAATTGATTAGGAATAGAACGATTTCACCAACCAATCACCAAAAGCGGTTAGTGGTGATTAGCCGGACATAGCTAATGAAACAAACAAAGACATAATGAAAAACTGCATTAAATTAAAGTACCGAATGATTGAAATCTCTCAAAAAGCTCCAAAACAGGGCTCCAAGTCGTAAACCCTAAGCCTCTGGTCGCACAATGATGAAAGATTACCACTAAAACTTCACAAACAAGTTTAAATATCAAAACCCTAATTTTCTTCTGTCGGCCAATTCGGGGCGTACCGCCCCAAATTGTGGGATTCTGGGCGTACCGCCCGGATTTCTTCTTCCGGTTGCTTTCTACACTTTAGGGCGTACCGCCCTGGTTTCTTCTCTTCTGGGCGTACCGCCCAGATCTGGATCTCAGGAACTTTTCTTCAATTTCTTCTAAGTCTTTACTCGTTCCCGCTCGGTTCTCGATCCCTGTACCAGTCAGCTTCCAGTTCTTCATAAAAACCCATACTTTAGCTCTTTAAGCTCTTGGCACATCAAAACATAAAACCCGTGAAAATGCAACGTAATCCAACCATTATTATAAATAAATAAGACAACTTAAGCACAATAATGACGACACATTGGACTAACATCATAAGCTAACTTACCATCAGGTCACAAATGAAGAATCAACCAAAAACACAAACACTTACCAAAGAAAAATGTTTGAATGTGTTTTCTGTGGTGAAAAAGGGCACATGGCTGCAATGTGCAAATTCAATCCTTTGAGCAAAGCTCAAAACTTGTTAAAACCCAAAACTGTTTCTACTCAGAAAAGATCTACAGGTAGAACTTCACCTGTAAGAAGTAACACAATGAAGTATTTTGATACTGAGTCAAACAAAGTTTTAATTGGGAACAACAAAAATGGAAGTTTTTCAGTCTTAAAACCGAACAGGGTTCCGGCTGAACTTCAACCGGAAAAAGTTTCAACCGGAAATGAAGTTCAACCGGAAATCTCCAAAACACTCAGATCAGCTACTGCACCTAGACAACGACCCAGGGTTCAGTTCACTGATGAGTATGACCATTTTGAAGGTCAAGGAAGGAGAAACTCATCTAGAGGCAAGACCACCTCTAGAGAAAATTTTGTGAAAAACAAGCACAACTCTCAACCGGAAATTCCCTCTAGTTCAAGTGGAAATGCCACTGTTGCATTTCATAGTGAGAGATCGAGCCAGTCAAACAAATTTTCAAACTTTAATGCTAGAATCTCACCAGTGACTAGTGTTGATCAGACCTACACCTCACCCAGTGAGTTGTCAAAGGCTTTGACCAACAAACAAAAGAAGTATAGGGAATACAGAGAGAGGAAGATTGCTGAGAGAAGGCTTAGCAAAACAAACAGGCAATGTTAATTCAGTGAACAGTCTGAACACTTGAACATTGATCAAGATGACCCGTTGAATGAGGATCCAATACTAAATACTTTAGTACTTAAAGAGTACAAGTATTATGATGCTTCTGGCAAGCCCAAGACCTCAAAGGCTTGGGTACCCTTTAGAAATTAATCAATTTTCTTTGTGTGTAGGTGCATAATAAAGGACAACAAAGCCTATGGGTTGTTGATAGTGGATGCACTTGCCACATGACAGGAAATAAGCATGTATTGGAAAACCCCAAAAACATAAACGGAGGTCCTGTAGCCTTTGGGAGTGCAAAAGGACACATTACTGCACAAGGTGCTGTTAGTAATGGGATGCTTACCTTTGACAAGGTAAATTTTGTTGATACATTAAATTTCAATTTACTTAGTCTCACAAATGTGTGACAAGAATTTGAATTTGATGTTTACTGAGAGAGAGGCCATAGTCTTGAAACCTGGTGTTAAAATCCCTGAGGAACTTGTGTTGCTCAGAGCACCTAGGAGAGAAGGACTATATATTTTGGATCTATCTGCTGCCACTCCAGCCAGTGGAATTGCATGCTTTATATCCAAAGCCTCAGTGGATGAATCTGATTTGTGGCACAGGAGGTTATGTCATGTTAACTACAAGAACATGAACAGAATAGTGAATCTTGGCTTGGTTAAGGGTCTTCCTAACAAGCAGTTCAACTGTTCTGAACATTGTGTTCCTTGCCTCAAGGGTAAGCAACACAAGACCTCCTTCAAGCCAAAAACTGAGTCTTCTATCACTCAACCTCTAGAACTTTTGCATATGGATTTGTTTGGTCCAACTAGAGTGATGAGCTTAGGAAAAAGGTCATATTGCTTTGTCATTATTGATGATTTCACAAGATATACATGGGTGTTTTTCTTAAAAACAAAAGATGAAACTGCTGAATTGTTAAAAACACTAATTGTATCTTTAGAAAATCAAGCAAAACTAAAAGTTAAGACAATCAGAAGTGACAATGGCACTGAGTTTAAAAATCATGTTTTGAACTCATTTTGTGAGGAAAAGGGAATCCTTAGACAATACAGTGCTCCTAGAACTCCACAGCAAAATGGTGTTGCTGAAAGGAGAAATAGGACATTGATTGAGGCTGCTAGAGCAATGCTAGCAGATTCTAAGTTACCTGTGATATTTTGGGCAGAAGCAGTAAACACTGCCTGCTATGTCCAAAACAGGACTTTGATTGTGAAGGGTAATAACAAAACTGCTTATGAGCTTTGGAGAGGTAGAAAACCCAACATTTACTTCTTTAAATCATTTGGCTGTCCTGTTACTATTTTGATAACTAATAGGTTGTTGCCTAAGTTTGCTGAAAAGGCAGATGAAGGTTATTTTGTTGGATATTCTGGTGTGTCAAAAGCATTCAGAGTTTACAATAAAAGTACTACAATTGTTGAGGAAACCATTAATGTAACTTTTAATGAGAAATCTCTTAACAGTTTTGTATCTCAACCAGAATGGTTATTCGATATAGATGCACTAACCACTGCTTTCAATTTGACCATTGAGAAGCCATTGAGTTCAACAGTGCATGAACAGGAATATAAGCAAAATCACATGAGGTCAACTGATGACATCTGGCAAATGAACACCAAGGGACTGCAAATGCAACCTACCTTCTTTTCATCCATCAGCACCAAGTCTGTGAAACCCTACAATGCAAAGAAAACCTCTGAAATTGTTCTTGCTGATGCAGAAGTCCTTCCGGTTGAACTTCCGGTTGAAGTTCAAACGGATCCTATAGCAGTAGAATCTCCGGTTGAGACTCAACCGGAAAACAATTTTTCAGTAAATTTTGAGAACAATGAACCTGATGATTCAACTGATGCTGGTTCAAATGATTATAGTCTTGAGCATCTAATCTCAGATTCAGTCCCCAGTTCTCAAGAACCAACTGAAATTTCAGAACCTGTATCACAAACCAACAATATTGAGTTATTACCTCAACTCAATATTCCTCACAATGGGAGAAGCCATGAATTTCCAATGTTTACTGATAGAAGAGTTAGTAAGGATCATCCAAGGGAGAACATTATAGGAGACTTGTCAGCTCCAGTGCTGACAAGAAGCAAGTCTATTGATGCAAACATTTGCCTGCATGCTGCATTTCTGTCTCAAGAAGTACCCACAAAGATCAATGATGCATTGAAAGATGAAAGCTGGGTAGAGGCAATGCAAGAGGAATTGTTTCGTATGAATAAACAGAAGGTTTGGGAATTGGTAGACTTACCTGAAGGTGAAGAACCAATTGGAACCAAATGGGTATTCAGAAACAAGAAGGATGACAGGGGAATAGTGATAAAAAACAAGGCCAGACTTGTAGCTCAAGGCTACACACAGGAAGAAGGCATTGATTATGATGAAGTTTTTGCTCCTGTGGCCAGGCTTGAAGCAATCGGAATATTTCTTGCCTATGCTGCATTCAAAAACTTTCTGGTATTTCAAATGGATGTTAAATGTGCTTTTCTGTATGGTCTTTTGGAACAGGATGTGTATGTCAAGCAACCTCCAGGCTTTGAAGACCCTCATTACCCCAACAGGGTGTGCAAGTTGATTAAAGCTTTATATGGTCTCAAGCAAGCTCCTAGGACATGGTATGAGACACTCTCAAACTATCTCCTAGTGAATGGCTACAAGAGAGGAGCTATTGACAAAACACTGTTTGTGAAATCTGATGGCAAAGATACTTTGATGGTACAAATCTACGTTGATGACATCATCTTTGGTTCATCCAGTGCTGCCTTATGCAAAGAGTTTGAGGGATTGATGCAATCAAAGTTTGAAATGAGTTCAATGGGTGAACTGAATTTCTTCTTAGGCTTGCAAGTGAAGCAAACTGCCAATGGAATTTTCTTGAATCAGTCAAAATATATTCAAGATATGCTAAAAAGGTTTGATATGCAGTCTGTTTCAACCTCAAGAACTCCCATCTCCACTTCCCACAAGTTAAACAGTGACTTAAGTGGCAAACCAGTGGATGTTCACCTCTACAGGGCAATGATTGGATCACTGCTCTATCTCACAGCTAGCAGACCTGACATCATGTTTAGTGTCTATTTATGTGCTAGATACTAGTGTCAACCAAAGGAATCACACATGTTAGCTGTGAAGAGAATCTTTAGATATCTTAAAGGACAACCAAAGCTTGGGTTATCGTATCCAAAGAATTCAGACTTCTCCTTCAAAGCTTACACTGATAGCGATTATGCTGGCTGCAACTTCGATAAGAAGTATACTACTGGAGGATGTCAATTTTTGGGAGAAAGACTTATGTCTTGGCAATGCAAGAAGCAAACCTGCGTATCTACCTCTACTGCTAGGCTGAATATATTGCTGCATCAAGCTGCTGCAGTCAAGTCTTATGGATTCAGAATCAAATGTTGGATTACGGCATCAAGTTCATGGAGACTCCTATTCTTGCAGACAACAACAGTGCTATATCAATCACAAACAACCCTGTTCAACACTCAAAAGCAAAACACATTGATATCAGGTGCCATTTTATTAGAGATTGTGCTGAGAAACACTTAATTAGAATGGTTAAAGTTCATACAAATCAACAATTGGCTGACTTGTTTACCAAAGCATTTGATGAAGCTAGATTCTTCTATCTCATTAGTGCCATCGGTATGATGAACTTTGACTGATTAAACTGTTTTCACAAACTTAATAAAAAAGACCATTTTGTGTCAAAGAGCCCGTCTCTTGATACAAAAAGAAAAAGAAGAAGAAAAGCTCCTGTATCAGTTAGACACCTTTTCAATCATAGTCAGGTCATACTGTTAAACTATGATAACTGATACATGTGATTTTCAAAATCAAGTGTTTTTCTGTCTTCCGGTTGAACTTTCCAATTCAACACATCCGGTTGAATCTTCAACCAGAAACTCAATTTTTGATCACACCATCCTAATTTCTGAAATTGGTAAAAGGAACAACAATTCTTTATTTGAAAGTTCAGATTAAATTTGAAAATTTTTCAAACGGAAATTTTATTTCCTGTTGACAACGTCAACCGGAAAAATTTTCAACCGGCAAATCTGTCCGGTTCAACTTTCAAACGGAAAGAAATTTTGTTGTATGGAGAGAAAAACTCTCCGCTTGAATCTCAACCGGAAATCTCTTGCCTTAAAAGAATCATTTAATTCACCGGTTGAGGCACACATTTTCAAGCGGATTGTGCATTTAAAGTGTTTCAACTAATTGTCCGAGAAAACTATGTAAGTTAAATTCAAAAGACACGCAACAGGAGGTTGTATTGTACAATCACCTGAAGCACACTTTTTGCGGACCCACTTGTACTTTTTCATTCTCTCTCCTGTGACTCAGCGTACTTTATCCCATCGCTGATAACCATCACCCACCTTTAAACCCACCAGTCAAATACCCACAAGCCCTTCAACACTCCTCATAACCCCAAAAGCAAGAAATCGTTCAAAATCCGAAAACCTAGAAATTTTCAGAACCATTTCTTTCTACTCCCAAATTTCTCTCATAGTCAATCAACAATGTCACCAAAGTCCAAAGCAAAGGGGAAACAACCAGTGAAGAATGATCCTTTCCCACTTGAACACAACCTAGTTGCGTTTCTTGATGCTCCGGTGAACTCTACACACGCTGATACCTTCACCGAGATGATCAATTTCCTCAAAAATTCATATCTGCATCACGCACGCACTGTTGCGGTTTATTTATATGAGGAAATTCTCTCGGAATACTGGAAGAACATCCAACTGCTCGAGAAGGATGAAGATGATGTAGAGGAAGACACGTTGAAGTCAACAATACAAGGGGAAACAGTTCTAATCACTGAATCACTGATTAGGGAACTACTGAAGTTGAATGACAAGAATGGGTATGTTCGCAAAACCCCCAAGCAATACATGGCCCTACTCAAAGAAATTGGCTATGGTGGTGCTACTGAAGGAACTGCCACTGTTCTCAAGGGTCAAATGCCCTACAAATGGAGATTTCTGGCCCACACCATCATGGTGTGCCTGACGCCAAAGAAATCGGGATTTGATGAAATGGCAACAGAGCAAGCTTCTGCCTTCTATGCTGTGGTGAAAGGGGAGGTATATAATTTTTCTGCTGTGATTTTTAATGCTTTAAAGGGTAATGCAAAGACATTTGCTTTTTACATGTATCCTAGATTTATAACATACATTTTGCAAGAAAAATACCCCAAAATTAATTTGGATGGAAACATGCTGGTTCCAAGAGTTTTATCTGAAAATACTTTTTCCAAATTAACCACCAACAAGAGGCCATTCCTTGGGAGGGATACTGACCATCCCATGCCAATCCAAAGGGTGATTCCGGTTGAACAAGGAGAACCTAGTTCTCAACCGGAAACACATGCTTCTGAAGAGCAACTTGCTCCAGTGGACAACACTGTACCATCCACAGTAGTTGAACCCACCACTGATCAACCACCTTCTCCTTCTGCTACTTCAACCTTAATTTTCAAAAGAAAAAGGAGAAGAGATTCAGACCCTCCATCAACTTCAATTCCCACCATCCCCCCTTCCCCAAAGCCCACTAAGCTCAAAAGGCTCAAAAAGGTTGTGCAAGAGCCTACTCCTCTCTTGCAACCCATTGCCTCCAGCCCTGAACCAACCCTTGGCACACAGCCAACTGGGTCAGCCAAATTGGGATTTAAACTTGTTGATGAACCTTCTTCTGAGGGGGAGTCATTTCATATGGATGTACAATCCCCATCCACTTTCTCACCCTACACTTCACACTTCTCACCTGTGAATGATGATGTAGAAAGAGATGTCACAAATGATGGTGTTATTAACCCAAACACCACATTACATGGGAACATTCTGAGTGACACTCACACTACTACATCTAACCCCCATTCATCCCAGGAGGTGAATCTCAGGAGTATAGATGAGATTCATGTGGAAAGGGCTGCTGCCACTCAAAGCTTCTCATTGAACTTTGATGATGGTAGTAACATTCATAAGACCCAATCCATGGCAACCCACACTATAGTTCAACCGGATGATTCCCAAGTGGATACTACGGGAAAAACTGTAGTTGAGGGGAATCCCAGGAGCCAAGAACACCAGGGTGGTGGACTTGATCAACATAGGGTTGATGGTCCATCTTTTTCCTATGATACTGGTGCAACTCCAGTTGAGGATAGTTTATCACTTATTGAATTGACGGCATTATACAAAGCACTACAGGTTCAAGTAACCAGTCTCAATTCGACTGTTGCTAGCCTTGTAAAGAACACTCCTGCTGCTACTCAAGCTCAAGAAATTCCAGTTGAAGCTCCAAATGCTCAACCGGAAACTTTCTCTACACCAAGGTTTGAACCGGTTGCCCAATCAACTGCTGAGATTAGCTCTTTGAACCCATTTCCTTTTGGAGGTCAGGCTGTAGAAGCTGATGCTGCCAAAAAGGGGGAGAAGACTAATTCTCCAACACCTGTTATTGCTGCTGCTGCAACCACAACTGAAGAAGAAGAATATGATCAAACAGTGCCATTATCTGAAAATGCAAGGCAAACACCTTCAAATTGGCTAAAGTTGATCCCTTTTCAGTTGCTGATGGGTTAACCAAGGTGAAGATGAGCTCAGTCATGAAGGTATTTCCACAGGATCCAAGCCTGTTGGGAATGATTGAAGCAACAATGCTAGTTGCAGGTGCTCAGCCAGAGAGCATTTTGCAGGTCAAGCACTTCTTGACCAATGTGATTATCCCACAGGAGGAGGCATTTGCCAAATCTAAAGTGGATGAGGTCACAACTAACATTGTCACTGAACCAGTTGCTGATATGGTTCATGAAGATGTGGTTAATGATGCTTCAGTCATTCAGACTGAAGTAGTTGAAGGTGAAAAAGAAGGAGAGGATACAACTGTACTGAAAGATCTAAGTACAAAATCTCCGGCTGAAGTTCAACCGGAAGAGACTCAACCGGAAAAATCTCAACCGGAAGAGACTCAACCGGAAAACTCAACTGAAGCTGAGATTGCTGAAACCTTGATCCAACTGCACTCCACCTCTGATTCAGAGCCTCCTTTGAGCTACAAAAGAAAGAAACAAACCAAACCAAGGAGGATGATCAGACTGAAGGAGAGTGAAGATTGCATAACTCCTCAACCAAGGATAGAAGAAACTATGGTTGATTCTGACCAGTCAGAAGAACAACTGACTATGGATGACCTAATTGAAGAAGATTTCGTCCATGACTGGGAAGACAATCAAGCCAGGATAAGATCAGAGGCTGCCAAATCAAACTTGCAACACAAACAATTTTTGGCAGATCTGGATCTTCTATCAAATGACTTCGTGGTTGAAAGAATGGTAGATGAAGCAAGGAAAAGGTCGATTGAATGGAGAATGCAGGTATATGACCTTCCTAAATTAAGTGAACAGGAGAAAAACAGGTCGATCAATATAGCTTCCAGAATGCCAACTGTCTTGAACAAAAGCTTAGACAACCTGGAGCTATTGGAAAGGATCAAGAGATGTGCTATCATCAGATGTCTCAAGCCTGCTGCTGAAGTAGAGAAGATGAAGGCCAAAGACACTTGCAAAATTGTAGATGAGCTGCTCAAACAAGTGAAAGGAGCAGAGTTTGTTGTGATTCCAAGTCTCCAAATGCCTCTACCATCTGAGACAGTCACAGGTAACCCCTTATCTACATATATTAAGCCTGAACCTTTTGATGCCTCTGACCTACTTGCTGAGTCTCTCCCTTCCAACCTGTTGGAAAGACTCAAGCACCCAGCCTCCTATGTTCCCACTCCATCTTCCAGATTCTACTCCCATAGACCCAAGGGAATGAACCCAAGGCCCAGGGGATCCAGATCTACCAAACCTAAATATATTCCACCAAAAATGAGGTTAGATAACTGGACTGATATCACCCCTGCCAAGCCTAAACCATGTGCACCTACTTGGATGTATAATCAACCTTCATCTCCACCTAAAAACTCCACCTCTTCAACTTCACAAACACAAACCATGGAACCACCCACCATATCACCAACAAAACCTTCTGAACCCACTGAGATAGTCGTAACCAGTTCTGTTCAAGCATCTTCTCAAGCAGATAAAGGGAAAGATAAAGTCCCAATTGAAACTGATAAACCATCTGCTAATCCTGCCACTGGTGCTTCACCTGGAAGAAAGAAGTTTATTGCAAAAAGAACTCTTCTTTCAACTAGAAATTTTCAAACCAGGAGGATCGTGAGACAATTGAACAAAACAAAAGTTCAATTTGAAAGGCCGCCATCTCTAGAAGAGTAAAGCTTCTAGAGATAGTCAATTTTTGAAGAACAACATACAAAGGATAAGTTTTGGCAGCATCATCTTAGGGGGAGATTGTAAGGAAATGAAAATCTGAGTCAACCGGTTCAAGATGAAGATTTCCGGTTGAAGACATGTTCAAGCGGAAGACTTGTCAACCAGAAAAGCTTAAGCGGAAGAATATTTCCGGGTGAACTCTTTTATCCAACAGTATAAAGAGTTCAACCGGAAAAGTACTGAAAGTTTACTTTTGCAGAAATCAGGCCTGCAACTACTTTTATTCTCCAAAGTCATATCCTAGCCGTCTCCTACTTATAGATAATTGCATTTTGCACATTTCCTCTTATGTATGTTTACTAATGTTCTTTTAGTAAGTTTATTGTTTGACTTTCATGTACGGTTAGATTAGCCCGTATGAGATCCACGGCTGTAGTTGATCTCCTTAGTACTATATAATGTTGTTAGCTAGTTCATTCACAGGTACCAGATTTAGTGCTTACACTTGTAACAGTTTGAACTTGAGTTAATGCAAATAGTACCGAGAAATTTATTATCTTGTGTTCACTAGTTTATGCAATCAATACAATCAAACTACAAGTATAAGTAAAACAAAGCTTAAGTAAAAACAAGTGTGATACAACTTTATTCCGCATGGTTGTGATCAGCAAGTAAAGAGTTCTTGTTTTGATTATTTCTCTGAGTAATCAACGGTCCTACATGCTACTTCCTCCAGAGTTGTAAGTGTATTTAGCATGATGTGAGCCCATTCCAGTTCCTAAATTAGAACCATGTCCAGGTAGACCTCCAGCTACAAATGCCGTAGCCGGTGCATAACTTGTTATTTTTGCCGACTTTCCTGAAATAGTTGCTGCATTTGATCCGTAGTAGACATCCGGATTCTGAACCGCTGCTGGAGTAGTATTCACATTCTTCATTTCCAGATCTCTAGCTTGTAACTTTCCCAACAGTTTTACAAACGTTAATGCAGAATAATCCTTGTCATTCATGATTAGCAGAACATAAGACTCCCATTTAGATGGTAGACCTTCTAGCAATTTCTCCTTTAGCTCTTCATCATCTTTCCGGATTTGGACATTGTCCATTTCAGACAGCAGGTGATAATATCTTGAGATTAATTCTGGAACACCTTCACCGTCAAAACACTTAAAGTTGTCAAATTCCTTGTTTAACACTTTCTTCTTGCTTTTCTTATACTGTTCATTGCCTTCACATCTTTCCTTCAGAGTTGACCATAATTCATGAGAATGTTCACAGGTTTTAAATTGGTGAAGTAACTCTTTAGGTAAAGCTTGAGTGATTAAACCATAAGCTTTCTGTTCTCGAACAAAATCAGCCTTTTGTGTAAGATCCATATTCCTTTGCATAATAGGAACGTTGTTCACCCCGACAGGATATACATATGGAGCATCCATAGCAATCCATAGGTCTGGATCCGTTGTACCGATATACGCTTCAAATCTCTTTTTCCAATTAGGATAGTCCTCAAACTTAAGAAGTTTGGGAACTTTCTGTGTTGTCCCGATTTCATTATCGTAATTCAGTAGTGTTTGCATCTTCGATTGAATAGCAGCAAACGCGGAATAATCCGACATGTTTGGAAAAATTCAAGATTCAAGATTCTGTCCACCGAACTAGGTCCGAACTTATAACGAACTCCGAACTTGCTCCGAACTTAAAATAAGCTCCGAACTTGCGCCGAACCTCCACCGATCTAGAAAACAAACTCCGAACTTCCTACGAACTTAGCACCGAACATAATAACTCCGAACTCTCTCCGATCCTGGTCCGAACTATCTCCGAGACAGAATTTCTCACCGAACTCTCTCCGATAGATCATCGAACTCTCACCGAATCGAAAGTGTGACCGAACTCTCACCGAACTCGATACTCGGAGCGGTTTCACCGAACTTCAAGTCGAACGTAAAAAACTCAAAATTTTTCAGATCTCACTGGAATATCCTCACAAATGGACTGATCGAAGTTTTCTTGGAATATCCTCCATCTTTAACAACTTGGCAACTTTTGTCAGCTTGATATGCCTTCTTTTGTTCAGACGAAAGTTTTCTTTGAAGAATCGGCTCTCCAGACTCATCCTTAGGATAAATATATTGTTCATTGAAGAATAGCCACATATCAACATCATTTGTATCAATATAAGCTTCAACACGTTTAATACAACTATGATAATCCTCCAGTTCTAGCAATTTGGTAACTTTCTGACTTGTTCCAATTTCATTATCATAGTTCATCATCGTTTGCATCGTAGCTTGCATCGAATTCTGAATTGCAGCAAACGCTTGAAAATCTGACATTATAATAATAGTGGTTAGTGTTCACCCGAACTTAATCCGAACCTGATGTTGCTTATCCGAACTCTACCGAACTGAATCCGAACAGAAAATATAGCCGAACCTCAGCGGATCCTTGACTTCGGATGATCCAAACAGAAATCGAACCAGAAAATAGCCAAACTAGAACCAAACTAAAAAAAATGCCCGAACCTGAGCCGAACTGAACCCGAAATTGGTACGAACCCTAACAGAACTACCACAAACACCTGAACTAGATCCCAACCTTGAGTTTGGAGCGGTTATTTAATGGATTTTTAGATCTCAGACGAACTAGAACATTCTTGATTCAGTTTTTGCGTTTTTCAGTGTTTTTGAATGAGATTTTCAACAAGAACTCAGATAAACTCAAAAAAAAAAATGATGCAGGAGAAGATTTTTCACAAAAAGCACACTCGAGATGATGAAACGAACACAAAATCGATTAGATTTTGTAAAAAAACCCAAAATTTTGACTAAAAATGATGAAAAACAGAGATTTCCGACCAGTAGAATGAACCTAAAGCTCTAATACCACTTCTAAATACGTGAGCATTGGATCATCTACTCAGTCGTATCGAAATCAATGTAAAACGTAGAACACAATGAGTAAATACAAAGGATTTTGTATTAGACCATAGAGAATACCATAAAGTACACACACATAAGATTGGACCTAAAGTTCTCTTCTCTATACAAGACAAGCTATCTATAGATAAACATTCTAAGCTAAATCACAATCAGCCAAACCTGTAGTTCGGATAAGTTCGTGTGAGTCCGAACTGGAAGTTCGTCTACAGTTTGGATCACATCAAACTTGCAACTCTTGTCTTGTATTTGATACTTCACATGATGACCTAGAATTATGCATCAACACCGTTCTATAGTCAAGAGGGTACATACAGTTAAATTTGGCTATATGGTATTGTTAGACATAATAGCATGAGTAGCTAATCAGTTAGTTTCGGTATTCAAGGTTCATGGTAATTAATAAAAGAGTATCTAAATAATTGTCAAACGTTGAAATGATTTAATCAGACTTTTTTTATCAAACATTTACATGCATGCTATCTAAACCTGTGAACTCACCAACTTTATGTTGACTCGTTTTAGTATATGAATTCTCAGGTGATTGATCTTTACTTCCATGCTCGGGCAACCATCAGTATGTTAAGGCCTGCATTTTCATTTCTAGAGTCATGGTCAAACAAGCCACTCTTGGAGATTTCATTGCATATGGTGTGCGGCATGGTGTATATAGAAATATGACAATTATGGGTCAAGTTTGACAGCACTATTGCTCAAGTTTTCAAATTTATAAAACTCCATAACTAACAATCACCATACATCACGGGGAAGTGCACCCATTGTGACGTAGTATAGCGAAGGTAATAAAACGAGGCCGTCCAAAGACATAGGGGAAATGAGGTTTTGATATATAATCTTTTGTTAACAACTTAACCGTTTTTTAAATATATAAGTGAAGGGTTGATTAAACTAAGAGAATAAAAGAAGAAAATAAAATGAATAAAATAGGTTTTAAATTTTAATGAATCAGAGGTTAATATCACTTGGGAGGATTTACCAGTGGTTGGTTTGGTAAAATGGATTTAGGTGCTTGCCTTAAGATTGTTACTTACCAGGCGAGGAAGGCCGCTTTTCAGCCTGGAACCCTATCTCACGTTCCGCTCGTTTCCTTGTAAGGAACTCGAGAGGACCGCTCTGGAAGTAACAAAAAAAGTGAACATGAATGCCATATAGTTGTAGGGCCCAATGAGTCTTTGTCGCCGTTACACTTGAATACATTCTCATGAACCAGCAGGGGAACAACCCACGCATTGGATTAATTTATTATGAAAAACAACTTTATAAGGGACTAAGGTCCGTCTCCTCCATACACCGCTTTCGCGCAAATATGGCGGTCGTAACCAGAGCCAAGTTTACTAACATGTATCTCATCGACTTCCATGAAGTGACAAAATATTACTAACCCCAATCCCAACCAATGCCTTCTGGACGTAGTTAGCATGAAGTTCGTGTTTGCTTACATAGACATAAAACTCACAAACGTAGTTACCGTAGTTAGCGTTAATGTTCTTACAAACATGATTAATAAAAGACTTTAAACGCCAAGTGGCTCAAAAAGAAAACAAGATCTACACTAGAGAAAGAGGAGGAGAAGAGAAGAATTGAGCAAGGAAAAGTGAAGGTTTTGGGCGGCTTTTATAGGCAAAAATCTGACTGGCAAGGGCCGTGTTTATCAGGGGAGCGTCTGACGCGCAAAAAGTCAACTTTCTAGAAGATTGGGTTGGGCACGATTCGTGCCTAGGTAAGCACGGGGCATGCCTCGTTATAAAAATGCCTTTTTGACATCGTAATATTCTTCATCTCGTTGAGATACTAAAAATTCAATATTTATGGGTCTCGTACCTCATTTTCTAGCCCGAGATAAGCTTCCATGAAGTTTGTATTCGGTTTCTGAGCACATATTTGTCTTCCAGCAGTTGTGCTCCGAGCCCTGCTAGTATCGTCGTGTGCATTACTTGTTGCAGTGCTTAACTGTTATAATCATTTATAACTAATGTGAATCTACCATTATGACTTGGAAACTTTTGTAATGGCATGTCGTCTTTTGAGCCCATCGAGTTATCGTCGGATTCCGAGGTTGAGTTGGAGAACATGCCAACACCTCTCATCCCTGCGTTGCTATCTTTGACATACGAGCTGTCTTATCCTACTCCTGGAGCATATCCCGTCCAGCCCCGTTACCCGAAGAGCATCCTGGACTTTCCTGACAAGGATGACGCGGATACTGACAAGGATCCTGAGGAACCAGCTACATTTGATGTTGAAATTACCCGTGTAGACTCTCCTGCGGACGGTGATTCTTGGAGATTACCCCTAAGGCCGTCCCTTTTCCTCCCCCTACCGGTTTCCCATCTTTCCTACCTTTCTGTAGTACACTAGGCGGACCTCTCCGCATGTACACCCCGTAAGAGGTCAAGATCTCATGAGCCTTTTCCTCCTCCCTCATCAGACCAGACATCGCTTCCTCTAAAGAAGCAAGTGCATTTTAG
Source organism: Deinandra increscens subsp. villosa (assembly GCA_039602395.1). NCBI lineage: Eukaryota > Viridiplantae > Streptophyta > Magnoliopsida > Asterales > Asteraceae > Deinandra > Deinandra increscens. The sequence goes on from JBCNJP010000027.1 coordinate 78,622,512, forward strand.
TGATAGCATAATTGAGCACGATGAGTCTTCTTCCACCGCAGCTACCAAGGTGCATCGTTTTCAAGAAAAGCTATCAAATCCAAGCCTGCAGCTGTCCCATCCACCTCTTCTGGTAATGCAAAGCCGACTACAAGTAAAAGCGTGGTCATGATTGGAAGAACAAGAAACCTGTAAAAGCCCCTATTGCTAAGTCCTCGGAAGCCATCAAGGCTTATGCAGTTGTTTCCCCTATCACTGATGCAAGTAAGAATGATTACACTGGTAACCTGCCCCTATGTAGTAAGTGCAACTTTCACCACACTCTGGACTGTGGTAACATTTACTACAGGAACTGCAAGGCAAAAGGCCACATCCATCAGGACTGCCCGACTCGTACCAAAAAGACTAAGCCATCAGGAACCTGCTATGAGTGTGGGAATGCTGGTCACTTTAAGAGTGACTGTCCTAAACTGAAGAAGCAACGATCTGAGCCTACCTGAGGAAAAGCGTTCATGCTGAATGCAACCGAAGCCCGCAGGACCCACATACCATTTCGGGTACATTTATATTAAATAACCAATATGCATCTGTTTTATTTGACACCATCATCGATAAAAGCTTCGTGACGGGTGATTTTAGTCCTATCTTTAATATCACACCTACACGTTTAGACACTAAGTACATAATCGAATTGGCAAATGGTAAGCAAATAGAAGCAACTGAACCCCTCTAAGGTTGCTCTTTGGACCTATTAGGACATCTTTTCGACATAGACCTCCTACACATCAAACTCGAAAGCTTTGACGTAGTAGTTTGAATGGATTGGTTATCCAAAAATTGTGCAAAGATAGTTTGTCATGAGAAGCAAGTCAAGATTCCCTCGCAAATGATGAAATCCGGATGTTCATGGAAACAAAGCGGTACCAAGTTCCACATCATTTCCTGTATGAAGGCCCAAAAATTTCTGCGGAAGGGTTATCCTGCTCTCCTAGCGCATGTATCCGTCAAGAAGCCCGAAGAAAGAAGAATTGAAGATGTTCTAGTTGTTCAAGAATTCTTTGAAGTATTTCCGGAAGACGTACCTAACCTAACTCCGACTAGAGAGGTAGAATTCCAGATCGATCTAGTGCATGTTTCCCAATCCCCGTATCACTTAGCTCCATCCAAAATGAAAGAGTTGTCGAATTAATTACAATTACTTCTTGACAAAAGTTTCATAAGACCGAGCTTTTCCCCCCTGGTGAGCCCCTTATTATATGTCAAGAAGAAAGATAGATCCTTCCGTATGTGCATCGACTACCGAGAACTGAACACGGTGAAGAATCGGTATCCCTTCCCGAGGATCGACGATCTGTTTGACTAACTCCAAGGGTGAAGCTTTTACTCCAAGATTGATCTACGATCTGGATACCATCAACTGAGAGTTCGAGAAGAAGATGTAGCCAAGACTACCTTTGGAATCTTTATGGGCACTACGAGTTCTTTGTCATGCCTTTCGGGTTAACTAATGCACCTGCCGTATTCATGGACCTCATGAATCGCGTATATAAACCCTATCTAGATAAGTTCGTTATCCTATACAACGATAACATCCTACTCTACTCCCGTAATAAAGAAGAACACGAGTGACATCTCAAGCTCATTCTAGAGTTGCTAAGGAAAAATAAGTTGTACGCTAAATTTCCAAGTGTGAATTTTGGATTTGTGAAGTACACTTCTTGGGCCACGTGATCAACGACCGTGATATTCATGTAGATCCCTCGAAGATTGAGGAAAAAGTTGGAGCCATCCAACAAAACTATCCGAGATACCACAATTTCTTGGTCTCGCCGACTATTATCGTAGGTTCATCGAGAACTTCTCCAAAATAGCACAACCACTAACCACTCTGACCTAGAAAGAGAAGAAATTTGTTTGTGATGTGAAGTCGGAGAAAGCCTTTCAGTCCCTGAAGCAGAAGTTGAGTGACACACCTATTCTAACCATACCCAAAGGAACCGATGAATTCATCGTGTAATGCGACACATCCCATCAAGGTCTGGGTTGCGTCTTAATGCAGCGAGAGAAGGTCATAGCCTACGCCTCACGCCAATTGAAATTTCACGAAAAGAACTTCACGACCCATGACCTAGAACTTGAATCCATTATGTTCGCTCTTAAGATATGGAGACACTACTTGTATGGCATGAAATGCACCAGATTTACGGATCACAAGAACCTCCATCATATCTTAAGTTAGAAGGAGCTGAACATGAGACAATGGAGATAGATTGAGCTACTTAATGATTATGACTGCGAGATTCATTATCACCCTGGAAAGGCAAACATAGTTGAAGATGCCTTGAGTAGGAAAGATCGAGTAGAACCTCTCCGTGTCTGACCCCTTGCATTGATCATTTACACCGGTCTCCCCTCTCAGATTCGTTAAGCCCAAATTGAAGCTCTTCGGGAAGAGAATGTCAAAGCCGAAGGTTTAGGTGGTATGGATTGTCAATTCGAGGTCAAGCCTGACAGTGCTAGATACTTCATAAATAGACTTTGGGTACCCATGTACGGAGGAATAAGAAACCTAGTCATGGATGAGGCCCACAAATCCAATTATTCGATCCACCCTGGAGCTGACAAAATGTATCACTGATTGCAAGAACTCTACTAGTGGCCTAACATGAAGATGGAAGTTGCCACCTATGTTGGTAAATGCCTAACATGTGCAAGGTTAAAGTAGAATATCATAAACCTTCCGGTTTGCTCGTCCAGCCAGTAATTCCCGAGTGGTAATGGGAACGTATTGCAATGTATTTTATCACCAAGCCACAAAAGAGCCAAAGTGAAAATGATACCATTTGGTTCATCATCGATCGATTAACGAAATCTGTGCACTTCCTAGCTATGAAGGAAAAAGATCTCATGGAAAGACTAACCAAACTCTATCTGAAAGAGATTTTCGCCGGTTATGGGAGTCCATCTCAATCATTTCTGACAGAGATAGTCGTTTCACATCGAGATTCTGGAAATATTTGAATGAAGCTCTGAGTACTCAACTCGACATGAGTAATGCCTACCATCCATAAAACGATGGCCAGAGCGAAAAAATAATCCAAACCCTCGAGGACATGTTACGCACTTGCATTATAGATTTCAGTAACAACTGGGATGATCACTTGCCCTCTGCGAGTTTCCATATAACAATAGTTATCATACCAGTATTTAAGCCGCTCCATTCGAGGCAGTTTATGGTTAAAAGTTCCGATCGCCCATCTGTTGGTTCAGAGTTGGAGATAGACAAATTATTGGCCCGGAGATAGTCATCGAGACGACTGAAAAAATCTCCTGAATTCAAAACTGTCTGAAAGCCGCGCGTGACTATCAGAATGCTATGCTGATGTGAGACGGAATCCCCTATCATTTGAAGTCGGCGATAAGGTTCTGCTTAAGGTATCTCCGTTGAAAGGTGTAATCCGTTTCGGAAAACGTGGTATGGTAAACACCCGATACATTGGTCCATTCAAGATCCTTGAGAAGATTGGACCAGTTACTTACAAATTACAACTGTCATTTGAACTTAGTAGTGTTCATGACACTTTTCATGTCAGTAATCTGAATAAGTCCTTTGCCGACGAATCGCTTGTCATTCCTCTCGACGAAATCCAAATCAATGAAACCCTTCACTTCATGTTGCAACCTGCTAAAATCATTGACCATGTTGTTAAGAAGTTGAAGTGAAGCTAAATCCCATTTGTCAAATTCGATGGAACTCCCATAGAGAATTTGAGTTCACTTGGGAACGCAAAGACAAGCTCCGATCTATGTACCCCCAATTATTTCCCAACGAAGCTCCTACAAATGACATAGCCTGAATTTCGAGACGAAATTCTCTCAAATCGGGGAGAATGTGAAAGTTAAATACTTGAATTCATGATCCTCCTCCCCTCTCCATTTGGTTCGACTGACCACCCCGAAGACCAAACCCCCACCCTTCGTTTTCTTTTGTGAACCGAGCACCCCTAAAGGACATAACTTAAAAACCCCAACACTTGGAACATTTGACATACTACAAGACTCAAGACCCTCACACCAAAACTCTCTTCTCTCCCTCTCGTTTTAAACTAACATCCCCCCCCCCCCAACCCTTGCAACCAAACACTCTTAATCTCCTAAAACACCCTCATATATAGATGACACTTAGAAGTTGTCCTCATGTCAAAAAACCCTAGCTCCCAACACAAGAAAACACACACTACCCTCTCCTCTCTCCTTCCCAACCGTCGGCCTCTCTCTACTCTCTCTATGATTTCTTCACCACAACACCATGATACTTGAAGATCAAGACCATAGGAAGCAAGAAGGAAACAACCTCCATCCTCCTTTGCTCCATTTTCAATTTTCTCTTCAAGTTAGTGGGCATCTCTTTAAATTTTCCTTCAATAACTCTAGCCTTAATGCTTACATCTTGTTTCTCTTAGCATCCTAACACTCTAATGACGAGTCTTGGTGTAAAATGGTGATATTAACTTGTATTTTTATGAAAACCCCTAAGGTAGTTTGTGACACCCTGTAATTTTTGTGTTAGGCGTGAGTGTGATGGATCATAGTCAAGGTTACACAGAAGACCTCTGGATGATTCAACAACTAGGGCCGTTTGGAAAGTTTAGATAAGTCAAATATGGAGTTTCATTTAATTAGCAGCGGAAATAGTGAAAGTATGTTATCTTAATTGTTACAAAACAATTTCATTCAAAAATATTTTGGGGCATGACACCGTTAGGTGTTATGTAGTGAAATCTCCAAAAGAGCGGTGAAGTTTGACCATGACTCCAGAACGACAAAAAACAGGTCCTAACATGATAAGGCGGTCCAGTATGCGGCAGAATAAATCACCTGAGATTCATATACCATAACGAGTCAACATAAAGTTGGTGAGTTCACATGTTTAGATAGCATGCATGTAAGAGTTTGATAACAAAGTTTGATTGAATCATTCCATCGTTTGACAATTCGTTTAGATACCGTTTTATAAATTACCATGACCCTTGAATACCGAAACAAACTGATTACCCACTCATGATACTATGTCTAACAGTACCGCATGGCCAAATATGACTTTATGTACTCTCTTGACTATTAAAACGGAGTCAGGATCGGAGCTACCAATCAGAGTAGGGGGGTTAACCCAGTAGATCTATCAACGAGTCATCGTTTCTGTTTGTACATTAATCAGATTCAACTAATAGTGGGGTTTCATCATAGCATGAATGAGCATGATACAATAGAATTTGGACTAGAAAAGCTCATGTAATAAATAAGGTAACAAGTAATCTATTTGTCAGGCAATGATTATGGTTGTATGAATTTTCCCCCAAGTATTAAAATAGTTAAAGAAAAGGGGCCGTGAAAACTCACCTGAATGAAAAGATTCAAAGAGTAAAGCGGAACAAGTAAGCAGTCCTATACAACTTTATGAGACACTTTAGGATATAGAAATTGGGTTGACATCTAAGTCACTCCAATTTAGTTGGTCAAGTATTGGCGTTATGGTAACCCGGTGTTATGATACGATATCGTTGACCTTAAGGAAATATTTATTGAAAATAATTATTTATTACGCAATAATTAAATTATTAATTATATTCATGATAAATACTTGTTTAGAAATAGTTTATTGTTCCAAACATTTGTCACATGAGTTTAGAAGACTTTTATAGGAAGAAATGATAGTTTCAATTGTAAAAGTCAAAATACGTTTTTTTTGCCGGTTTTAGCCGTATTTCATGGTTTATCCAAAAATGACTAAGGAAAATGATCATATAAATAAATACACATTTATTTTCATCATAAAGATCATAATAAATCAGAAATTACAAGTTTAAGAGTTCACTTTCCTAGGTTTGTCGGTATGTGTCCGACTTAGCAGGTTTTGATCCTGTGACTCATTCTAAGGCTTTGTAACTTACCAAAACATTTCGTAAACATGTCTTAAGTTATTTTAGGTCTCTAAAAGTGTCCCAAATCAGTTGTGACCTTTATTTGTATATCTTTACAAAAAGGGGTTTTTTGGGCCCGTAAAGTGTCCGTTTTTGGTCCTATTTTTTCCCAAATTTAGCTATTTTTAAAAGGGGTCTTGTAGTAGGGTTTTTATGGCTAAAAACATATTTTATATTCACATTAACGAGGGTTAAAGTTTCTGTCCAAAATTTGTCCTAATTTATCTATAGTTTCCTCGACTTTTTAGTAGGTTATTTTTATAGATTTAGCCGTCCAAATATATCAATAAGTCGTATGGTGCTATCCATAACTACCTAACATGTCAAAATTTTGGATCTAGGGTTTTAAAGAGTCATAAATTTTGGATCTAGTGGTTTATTCACAAAACCATGGCACATTTTACACATATTAGCATCATAATACTAGTTTTTCTATAGATTTATATAATGTAGCATACAAGGGGTTAAAAATACATGTAATCACTAGTATAAACATAAGATTTACTAGATCTAACAAGAGTATGAACAAACATGTAGGTTATTATCATCATAGAAGAAAAATACAAGTTTATTTCACCATTTTAACCAAGTCTTTATGTTGGAGTGTTAGATGCACACAATAAGATCATCTAACATGAAAAACTAGAGAAAAAGCAAGAAAATAAGTTAACTAACTTGAGAAAACCAAAAATGAGAGTGATGGAGGCTTGATCTTGCTTTCTTAAGTCTCCTAGTACCTTGCTCTTCAAGTATTCTTGAGATTTGGTGAAGAAAAGCTAGAGAGAGAGTAGAGAGAAAGAGGGGGCGACGTGTTTGGAGAGGGAGAGGGAAAGAGTGTGTGTTTTATGGTGAGAGAAAATAAGAGTGTGTGTTAGGATTTCCATCGTGTTCTATATATATGTACTAAGTAAAAGAAAGAAAGGAACAAGGGTTTGGTTCATTGGTGGTGAGGTGGTGGCGGTTTGGTGGCTAGGACTGGAAAGAGAGCGAAGGGGAGGGGGTGTGGGGCGGTTCTAGTGAAGCAAGGAGGGGGGAGGGAGGGTCAAAGGTGGTACATGGCTAGGTAGGGTGGTGATGGATGGTACAAAAAGTGAATAGTCTTTTCTATATTGTTAGAGGATTTGGGAAAGATTAAGCAAAGGTGGTGGATTGTTTACTAGAAATCGATGAGAGGGTGTTCGGGTGTCGGTTTGAGCCGTTAACGAGGGACGGGTTCGCGAGGTTCAGAGGTGACAAGGGTTTTCATCATGCATGGCGTGGATGTGCATGGTGATTAACGAGTTGAGTTCAAGAAAAATAGAAATTATAACAAGTCTTGTTTAAAGTTAAATGGTGTTAAATGATGAAAAACATTTATGTTGATTGTTTATATAAAAACCTAATTGTTTTTCGTTATAAAAATACTAAAAGTTAAACTGATTTATTATTTGACGAAATTGATAAATAAATTGATAAATGTTATCGTTCATTGATTATTCCACGTCACATAGTGTTATGAAATATTTCTTATTATTGAAATACTACAAAGGTGATGAGGTAATATAAAAATTCTTTTTATATTAGATTACATATATTGTTATGAAATATTTCTTATTATTGAAATTATATCGAACATTGTAGGTCCGGAAATCTCCTTAACACACGATATACTAATCTAACACGAGTGCGGAATCCTCGTGAGAGATCGATTCAAGAAGAATAGTAGAAGAAGAGATTAGATCTTTGAGAAAGATCAAATCTTGAATGAAAACAAGCTACTATCCGAAGCAATGAGGCTGATCGTAAACTCCAAAGGATGAAGAAATCGTAAACTTGCAACTCCAAGGCTTACCTTAATCGTGAACATGAGGTGGTATTTATACCACCTCATACAACAAGACCTCTAAAGACTTCCCCTTAGCTGATTACTTCCCCTCAGCTAAGGACTTCCCCTGAGATAATACATATTATCCTCGAGTTCCCTTCGGATACTATGTATTATGGAAGTCTTTTCATTAGATAATAAGTATCATCCTCGAGTTCCCTTCGGATAATACTTATTATCCTCCCTCCTTCCCCTAAAAATTTGTCAAGATCTGACGGAGGAAATCTTTTCCATTAGATAATAAGTATCATCCTCGAGTTCCCTTCGGATAATACTTATTATCCCATACTCCTTCCCCTAAAAATTTGGCAAGATCTGTCAGGGGCATATTGTCATGCATTGAAGCCCATGAAAAACATATTTTGACTTCTCAAGTCGACCTGGCCAAGACGAAAACACATAAAAAGGAACTTAACGACTCACACACGAAAGATAAAAATAAACAACTACTTACCAATATAAAACATGAGAAAGTTTACAAGGGATCAAACCATATGAATCTGACTGAGGAACCCTTTTCAGCTTCAAACTCGACTAGTCCAGGTGATTGCCGGTATGTTTGTCCGCTTTAAACTCAAACCCGTTTCATCCCAACCGAATGCGTCATGCTTAATATAGTACAATATTACCGTCATGTTTAATTGTCCCCACACCCAAGCGTACACAGCAAAACCTACCCAACCTCAGAGTTTATTGAGGATTCACAAACCCCCAACTTGAGGAACCATGCAATACCGCTATGACTACCACTTATTTTCATTAACCATCAGTTGGTGATCAGGTCGGCCGCTAAGCACGCAAAGAAGACCAACTGAGTGATTATTTATTCTCTTTTCTTTTTCATTTTCTTTTTCTTTTCTTTTTCTTTTTCCTTTCTTTTTCATTTTCTTTTGCTCTGTGGTGTTGTCAAGATAGCATAAACATGGCGTGTGAGAGAGTGAATACTAGGTATAATTACCACTTTCAACCCGTTTTTGTCGGGACTCAGTCTTTTAAACTATGCAACCTAGGATGGGAAACTAAACATATATATCTTTTAAGTTTACTGCACTTTCATTGGTGGTCATACGATTAGGTCGAGCCTACCGAGCATATCACCGTGGAGCTTGCCTTTCACTTCCGCCTTACGCGTGTCAGCCATCTCCAATCCGTGCATTCAGTTTACTTCCCCTAAACTTCTCAGAAATAAGGCATAAACAATTAAAAATTGAAAAGCACACTATTTGAGGGGTCAACTTTTTCTTCATCTTTACATTTCTTCCCCTTGCTTTTTGATTTTTAATGTCACAATCTTGTGAACATCATTTTTCAGTTTTTTTTTTTTTTTTTTTTTTTTTAAACAAATAAACAAAACACACAAACACACTTAAAAGAAAAACACAAAATTAAATGACTTTACACACATCTGGCCAAGCTAACTTTCAAAGTATTGATTTGAAAAATTTTAGAAAATTGGGTTTCATGACATGCACACTTCATTGCATTTGAAGTCCAACACTTAATCAATCAAGTGAAAATTTTAAAAGGATTTGACCCAAAACACCATTTGTTGCCTCATCATTCAAACAACCAAGTTAAGAACAGTACCTTTCATGCTGAATTTTACCTTTTACCTCTCAATGAGACATACCTTCCATTTATAGATTACTTGACATGACATGAAGATACGTCTCCTAAACTATGCCTGGAACAATCACTTATCAACAAACAAATTAGTAATAAAAAACGTTAGTGATAATCCTCCTTGATCGTTCCTGCACAGAGTGAGAGATTAGTTAGCTAATAGTACCCAGGCCATTGTTTTTCTGGGTACTCCTGAGGAATCAATGAATGAAATTTCTTTTAAAAACATTCCTTTTGAAAGATCAGGAAGTTGGGATGATTCGGTTGTAGCTGCCTTGACTTTTGGTTTCCAAATTCCAGGTGATTTAACATTTGTTTTAGTCACTTTTGGAGTTGTGACTTTAGGTATTTCAACCTTCTTCGTTTTAGTTTCATTTTTCAAAACAGTTTTTATTTTAGTCACCTTTGGAGCTGTGACTTTAGGTATTTCAACCTTCTTCGTTTTAGATTCATTTTTTAAAACAGTTTTAGTTACCTTGTGAGGGGTAACTATGGGTTTTTCAAATTTTGATTGCTTTGAAAAAGGTTTCTTCACCTGTTTCTGAAAACTTTGGTAACTTGGAAAGCTGTTGTTTTGATTTAAAGATTTTCTTTCAGCTTTGGCAGCACCCCAATGTTGATCAGAAGGTTTAACCTTAGGAGTAATAGTCTTCATTGCCTTAGGTTTCTGCACCATCATCGGCTTAGACTCAACTGACTCCTGAGATGAAACCCTTTGACTTTGCGGATAGTAGGGTTCATAGTGGCGATAAAGACAGTTTCTAGCAATATGACCAGCAATGCCACAATTAAAGCAAGTCTGCTTCTTTAGATAGAAGTCAGACGTGTACCCATTTGTGTTTGGTGGCATATATGGAGCTGGTTTGCCTTGTGCCTGCTTCTTTGCTTTGTCTGCAACACCAGGTTTGACTTTCTGCTGGTTTGTCGAAGCCTGTGTTGAACCTGTCCTCATCGTCTTTGTGCTCTCTGGATTCTTTGACGTTGAAGCACCATTGTTGCAATTAAAACGGCAACTGCATGATCCTACTGAAGACATGGGAGACACAGCTACTCCCTTGAGTTTTTCATTCTTTACTCCAGCTGTTGACTTCATACTCGGATGCTTAATGGTGATCTTTGGCTTCTCATCTTTAGCTTCACTGATCACTCCATCAGTTAGTCCCTTGAACTTGGAGGAGAAAGATGGTAAGTCATACCCAACATCTGGTTCTTGGTCAAACATAGATCCAGATGTCATAAAGATCTTCCCCTCAGGCCGTGTTGTCAAGATCACCTTTTCCCTTTTGACTTCGTCAACAACTTTCAAGCATGGGGTTTCAATTTTAGGGTATGGTTTCAACTCTACCCCAACATCATCAGACTTGGAATTATGACATCTGTTATACTCCTGGCACTCAGCAACATCTCTTGATACGTCCTCTATTCTCCCTTCACCATATGTCATGTTTGCCTCGTTGTCTATTTCCTCTTGAGTCAATGGTGTAGTTCCAACCAAGACGCTATCAATAGGAGGAGCAGCTTCTTTATAATCAGATTTGGTTCGTTCAACTTGATCTTCACTAAGAAGTATTCCTATAATGTCTCTGGGAACTGGTGGAGGAATACTGTTGTTTGCAGCCAAGGCCTTATCAGTCTTTTCTGATCCAAATCCAGGTGTGTGTTTCCCAACTTGACCAGTCACAACAGCATGTGACAATTCCTTTCCAGCATCAAGCATTCTTTTGCTTCTCATTTGATTCATATCAAGTTTTACTTGCAACTCATTGTTTTTATGCTTAAGTTCATCTATCTGCTTACTAAGCTCAGCTATTTCTAACTTAGCGTTGTCATACAGATAAGCGTTCTCAGTTGCTAGTTTCTGATATTTCACTATGTCTAGTTTCTGAGCTTTTACCTTATCCTCATTCTTTTGCCATCTACCCTTAAAAGAACTCCTTTCGCATTTTACCTCAAACAGTTCTGACTGAAATTTTTTACAGATTTGCCTAAGTCCAGGAATTATACGAGCACAAGTAGGATTGGGGCATATCTCAGCATCTTCGTCCTCAAATATATTCTTTTCTTCAACCACTGAACTCATTCAAAGAATAGTGTCAAAAACTTAAAACTGAAAAACGGAGGCCTTCGGAGTGGAATTTGGGGGTCCAAATGAGCTCCCCTGGATGTTAGTCTGGGGTAATTCTGGGGCTTGATGTCACGAACGTCGTGTAAAAATTTGAGCTTCTAACTCCAAACGAGTCAAAAGTTACGCCCGTTTCCGTGAAAGTGTGAAAAAGTGACTTTTTGCCGCAAAATGATGAGTTTCCGATCGTAAACGCCCGATTACGATCCAAGGAAACTGATTACGATCGTAATCACTGATTCCGATCCACGTCACACCCGTAAACACTTAACCGCCTTATGAAAGTCGTAAATACTGATTACGATCCCTGATTACGACTCCGTAGTCGTAAACGCCTGTTTCAGGTTTATCAAAGTCGTAAACACCAGTACAACAGCAAGTACAATCGTAAACAACTTTCGCCTGATCGTAAACAGGCAATCTTCAAGCCAAAACCCAGATTTTGCAGTCGTAAACACCGAAACACGATGAACACAGCAGCAGCGATGATCGTAAACCTCTAAAACCTTCAAATCTTCAACAGAAAACGAACACCAACCCAGAAAACTCTTGAATCAATATCGTGAGAGCCTCGAATCTAAGATTCTTGGCTCTGATACCAATTGTAGGTCCGAGATCTCCTTAACACACGATATACTAATCTAACACGAGTGCGGAATCCTCGTGAGAGATCGATTCAAGAAGAATAGTAGAAGAAGAGATTAGATCTTTGAGAAAGATCAAATCTTGAATGAAAACAAGATACTATCCGAAGCAATGAGGCTGATCGTAAACTCCAAAGGATGAAGAAATCGTAAACTTGCAACTCCAAGGCTTACCTTAATCGTGAACATGAGGTGGTATTTATACCACCTCATACAACAAACAAGGCCAATCATAAATAGGTTTAGCCCAATCATAAACAACTAAATGGCCCACATGGCCTATTAATTAAACTAACCTAAGCCCAATACTAATTAAACCCTCTAGGCCTAGCCCAACGTATTTAATATTGCAAGCCTCATAATCTAGTCTCTACAAACATATACATGATATTCTTGTTTTTAAGGTCGATCGTCGAACTAATAATGTAGGGTTACGCCAAGACTAACGGATAGTTGCATATTACATTATCTACGTTAACTAAAACACAGATTTATGCACACGGAAACAGTAAATTAAACGTAATTTCTATAATTTGACTTGGGAAACTTACGGGTTGTCACATTCTCCGCTAGTAGAGAGAATTTTTGTCCCGAAATTCAGACTGCATCGTCTATGGGAACTTGATTGGGAAAGAGGTGTGGATACTTAGCTTTGAACTGGTCTTCGCGTTCCTAAGTATACTCAGATCCACGGTGTGAGTTCCATCGAACTTTGAAAATGGGAATTCGGCTTCGCTTTAGTTTCTTGACTTCACGGTCAACAAGTTCAGTAGGTTCCTCCATGAAGTGAAGGGTTTCCTCGATTTGGATATCATCAAGAGGAATAACAAGCGATCCTTCGGCAAGGCACTTTTTTAGAATACTGACATGGAATGTGTTGTTAACACTTCTAAGCTCGGCTGGCAGTTATAGTCTGTAAGCTGCTGGTCCGATCTTTTCGAGGATCTGGAATGGACCAGTGTATGTAGGGTTGAGCTTACCATGTTTGCCAAACTGGATAACACCTTTCCATGGGGATACCTACAGTAGAACCTTGTCGCCGACTTCAAATGATGGAGGTTTTCTTCGGACGTCAGCGTAGCTCTTTTAGCGGTCACGAGCGGCTTTCAAACGGTTTCGAATCTGGGAAACCTCTTCATTCGTCTCGATGAATAGTTCTGAACCGGTGATTTGGCTATCTCCAACTTCGAACCAACAAATGGGAGATCGACACTTTCATCCGTAGAGTGCTTCGAATGTGGCAGCTTGAATACTGGTATGATAACTATTGTTATATGAAAATTCGCATAAGGCCAAGTGCTCATCCCAGTTATTACCGAAATCGATTGCGCAAGCGCGTAACATGTCTTCAAGGGTTTGGATTGTTCTTTCACTCAGGCCATCAGTCTGCGGATGGTAAGCAGTACTCATGTCTAGTTGAGTAGCCAAGGCTTTATGCAATGACTGCCAGAACTTAGAAGTGAAGCGACTATCTCAATCAGAGATGATTGAGATGGGAGTCCCATGGCGGGAGAGTATCTCTTTCATATAGAGTTTGGTTAGTCGTTCCATGCAATCCTTTTCCATGATGGCTAAGAAATTAGCTGATTTTGTCAATCGATCGATGATAACCCAAAAGGTATCATTACCATTTCGGCTTTCCGACAGCTTGGTGATAAAATCCATGGCAATGCGTTCCCACTTTCACTCAGGGATTATCGATTGGACAAGTAAACTAGATGGATTCTGATATTCTGCTTTAACTTTGGCGCAAGTCAAACATTTTCCAACGTAAGTGGCAACTTCCATTTTCATATTGGGCCACCAGTAAAGCTCTCTCAATCTGTGGTACATCTTGTCAGCACCAGGGTGGATTGAGTATCTTGATTTATGGGCTTCATCCATGACTAGGTTTCTGATGCCTCCGTGCATAGGCACCCAGAGTCTATTCATGAAGTATCTGGCACCTTCAGGATTGATTTCGAATTAACGTTCCATACCATGTAGGTTTTCAGTTCTGATGTTCTCGTCCTTAATAGCTTCAAGTTGGGCTTCACGGATATTGGAGGGTAGACTGGTGTGGATGGTCAAGGAAAGGGATCCGACACGAAGCGGTTTCTCACGTTCCTTATGGCTTAAGGCATCTGCTACAACGTTTTCCTTCCCAGGGTGGTATAAGATTTCGCACTCATAATCGCTAAACAGCTCGACCCATCTTCGTTGCCTCATATTCAACTTCTTCTGGTTCAAGATATGCTTTTGTGGTCGGTGAAGAGTTTGCATTCCGTGCCATATAGGTAATGTCTCCATATCTTGAGAACGAATACTACGGCTCTGAGTTCCAGGTCGTGGGTGGTATAGTTCTTGTTGTGAACTTTCAACTGATGTAAGGCGTAAGCTATGACCTTTTCAAGTTGCATTAACATGCATCTAAGGCCTTGATGAGATGCGTCACAGTAAACACAGAAATCGTTATTACCTTCGGGTAGGGCTAGGATAGGCGCGTCTCATAGCTTCTGCTTCAGGGTATGGAAGGCTTCTTTGGTCTTATCGTCCCAAACAAATTTCTTCTCTTTCTGGGTCAGAGCGGTCAGGGGTTGGGCTATCTTGGAGAAGTTCTCAATGAACCTACAAGTAATAGCCGGGAAGACGAAATGTCATATCTCGGAGGGAGTGGTCAGAGGGCTCTACCTTTTGATTGCTTCGATTTTTTCGGGGTCAACATGAATTCCACAATCGTTGATTACGTGTCCTAAGAAATGTACTTCTCGGATCCAAAATTCACACTTTGAAAATTTGGCGTACGGTTTCTCTTTTCTAAGCAATTCTAGAATAAGTTTGAGGTGTACCTCGTGTTCTTCCTTACTACGAGAGTAGATCAGGATATCATCGTTGAACACAATAACAAACTTGTCAAGATAGGATTTGCACACGCGATCATGAGGTCCATGAATACGGCAGGCGCGTTAGTTAACCCGAAAGGCATGACCATAAACTCATAGTGACCGTAACGAGTTCTGAAGGTGATCTTAGCAACATCTTCATCACGAACTTTCAGTTGGTGGTAACCGGATCATAATTCAATCTTGGAGTAAAAACTTGATCCTTGAAGTAGGTCGAATAGATCGTCAATCCTTGGTAGAGGATATCGGTTCTTTATCGTTAGCTTATTCAGTTCTCGGTAGTCGATACACATACGGAAGGATCTGTCTTTCTTCTTGACAAATAGAGCAGGGGCTCCCCAAGGTGAGAAGCTTGGTCTTACGAGGCCTTTATCAAGAAGTTATTGTAATTGATTCGACAAATCTTTCATCTCAGATGTAGCTAAACGATATGGGGATCAGGCAACTGAAGCAGCTCCTGGAACTAAATCGATCTGAAATTCTACTTGTCTAGGCGGAGGTAGGCCAGGTAGGTTTGACGGGAATACATCTGCGAAGTCTCGGAAAATTGGAACATCTTCAATCTTTCTCTCTTCAGATTTCTTGGAAGATACATGCACTAGAAGGGCAGGGTAACCTTTTCGTAAGCACTTTTAGGCTTTCATGCACGAAATGATGTGAAGATTGGTATCGACATGATCTCCCTGAATGGTCAGGGTCTCCTTGTTGGCTAGGGGAATCTTGACTTGCTTCTCATGACAAACTATCTCTGCATGATTCGTGGATAGCCAATCCATTCCTACTACCACATCAAAGCTTCCGAGTTGGACGGGTAGAAAATCTATGTTGAACTTATGTTCTAATAAATTCAATATACAATTTGGGAGGATTTCACATGCTTCTATTTGTTTACCTTTGGCCAATTCGATTAAGTACTTAGCATCTAATGTCCTAGGTGTGATACAAATGATAGGACTAAAATCACTAGACACAAAGCTCTTATCGGCGCCGGTGTTGAATAAAAAATATGCATAATGGTCTTTTAACAAAAACGTACCCGTAACGGTGTGCGGGTCCTGTCGTGCTTTTGTAGAATTCTATATCAAACGCTCTTTCTCGGGTGGCTTTGGTTCCTGATCTTTTCAGCTTGGGACAGTCACTTTTGAAGTGACCAGTGTTTCCACACTCATAACAGGTATTCGTTGTCTGAATTTTTTGGTTGCGACTCGGACAGTCCCGGTAAATGTGGCCTTTCGCTTTGCAATTCTTGTAGTAGATGTTACTGCAGTCTAAAGTATGGTGCAGGTTACACTTGTTACACAAGGGTAGATTACCGGTGTAACCGTTCTTTCTTGCATCAGTGGCAGGGGCAGCAACTGCGTAAGCCTTGATGGCTTTCGGAGCTTCAGAAACAAGAATTTCCGCTGGTTTCTTTGTCTTCCAGTCGTGACCACGTTTGCGTTTGTCATAAGATTTGACATTACAAGAGCAGGTGGAAGGGATAACAGCAAGTTTGGATTCAGCAGTTTTCTTTGCAAATGATGTGCCTTGGCGAACGGCTTGATAGGTCAAGATATGGGCCAATCGCACAGCACTCTGGAGAGTAGCGGGGTTAGAAGACATAACGTTACCTTGAATGAGGGGAGAGAGTCCCCAGATGTACCTCTCAATCTTCTTGTATAGAGGGGTAACCACTTGTGGAGCACAAGTGTGCCAACTCATGGAAATGTCGTGTATACCCGGCTACGTCAGCACCAACCATAGTGAGGTTCCAGAACTCAACTCCCAGACGTTGCAACTCTTCCCTGGGGTAGTACTCATCTTTCATGAGCACCTTCAGATTGTTCGACATCATGGCGTAAGCAAGATCTTGACCCAAAGATTCTGCATAAGAGTTCCACCAGGTTAGAACGCCTTCGCTGAAGGTACAAGTCGCGTACTTGACCTTATACGCGTCGGGAGTTACACATGACAGACTCGGTCTTCTTGAACCACCGAATCAGTCCAACTGCACCTTCAGTGCCTTTAAAGGGAACATGATTGCAATTTATGAAGTCCTTGTAACTACAATCTCGAGAACCTGTAAGTTTAGACCAAAAGCTTCTTGAAAACAATTCTTCATAATTGATATTCACTGATCTTCAATCCAATCGTGGATTTAACTTACTGGTAGGTGAGCGACGTCCATCAGAGGCAGTAGAACGTTCTGCGTTAGCTGCAGCAAGTGCTTCAGTCACACGTTGGATGACTAACTCTTCAATGGTGGCAGCATCCATAGGCGGCAGTGGGGGCGGAGGAGAAGAAGGGTTCCTCTTAGCTCTCGAGCGCGTCTGGGCATGATTCTAATTTCACATAGGAAAAAATAAGAGTAAGGCATTATAATAACAACCATACATATCATGACACACATCAACCACACATATATATAAGGAGGATCATAACATCACAACAAAATTAAATAGAGAGTCATAACATACATCATAACATACATAGTCTTGACTGAAGCAATTCTTACAAAGATAGCATTGTTTAGGTGGATAAATCATGATTCCACAGTAGTACAAGAGTCAATGCATTACAAAATTTGGTGTAAAACATATCCCCATATGTCAACATCTACTAGATAAATCATTCATGCTCGAGTAATGCCAGAATCTCCCCGATCTGTCTAATCACCAAAATCGTAAGGCGGAGGATAACGGTAAAGTCTCCATGAGAAAGGGTGCTAGCAGCGAGTGCCTCAACAGATGCGAGTGCAGCACCGGCGACACCATTGGTGTCGGACAGAAGAGTGAGCAAGGTGTCTAGGACACGGCCAAAAGAAATAGTGCGGTTTTCGAGTTCGACGACGCGAGCCTCGAGAACAGCAAGGGGTAGGAGGGGCCTGAAGGACGGTCTGGAGACGACATATCTCGGCGTCTCGGCAAGCAAGCATTGCAGTCATAGAGTGATGAGATAAGAATGTCAACAGGGATGCCTGGAAGAACCGGAGGTGGGGCCACAACCTCAGGATGGGGTACAGGTGCAACAGGAACATTTTTGGCAGCAGTGGCGGAAGAGGACTCGCCAAACTCAAAGGTACTGTCACTAAAGTGTACTCGCTTCTTTGGTGGACGCGAGGCCTGGTCAGATGAAGGAGGGACAGAAGGCTTAGATGATCGGGATTGTTTGCGAGAAGATCCTGGAGGAGTAGCAAGTCCAAAAATGGGAGCTGAGAGGCGGATCACAGACTTCCTAGGGGTGTACATTCAATGGGGTCTAGTAGGGGTAGTCCTGAAAGGGCGAAACGAAGGTGTATGCACATGAGAAGGAGGACGGGATGAAATCAGAGTACCCACGATAGAATCTCTGTCAGCAGGAGGGTCTGCAGTTGTGATATCCACGTCAAAGAAGGGCGGCTTCTCAGGATCCTTGTCGGAATCAGTGTCATCGTCATCCGGAAAGTCTAGCACGCTCGTAGGTGAGCGGGGGTCAGTAGTGGGTGACGACGGCTTATAAGTCGGAGATGGTGGAGCTGGTTCAGCCTTGATCTAAGCCTCGATCTCAACCTTGGAATCTATTGAAAATACGACTGGTTCTAGAGTGGACAATGTTGTGACAAAGTTTTCAAGTCATAATAATAGTTTTACGTTAGTGGACTTATAATAGTCAAGTAATGCAAACAAGTAATGCATATGATGGTACTAGTAGAGCATTAGGCTATAATCTAGGTCCTAATATGCAACCTAGTTCTCTATAACCTTGGCTCTGATACCAATCTGTCACACCCTGTAATTTTTGTGTTGGTCGCGAGTATGATGGATCATAGTCAAGGTTATACAGAACGGCCTCTGGATGATTCAACAACTAGAGCCGTTTGGAAAGTTTAGTTAAGTCAAATATGGAGTTTCATTTAATTAGCAGCGGAAATGGTAGTGAAAGTATGTTATCTTAATTGTTACAAAACAATTGCATTCAAAAATATTGTAGGAAATGACACCGTTAGGTGTTATGTAGTGAAATCTCCAAAAGAGCGGCTAAGTTTGACCATTACTCCAGAACGACAAAATGCAGGTCCTAACATGATAAGGCAGTCCAGTATGCAGCAGAAATCAATCACCTGAGAATTCATATACTAAAACTAGTCAACATAAAGTTGGTGAGTTCATAGGTTTAGATAGCATGCATGTAAGAGTTTGATAACAAAGTTTTATTGAATCATTCCATCGTTTGACAATTCGTTTAGATACCGTTTTATAAATTACCATGAACCTTGAATACCGAAACTTATTGATTACCCACTCATGATACTATGTCCAATAGTACCGCATAGCCAAATATAACTGTATGTACTCTCTGGACTATTAAAAAACAGAGTCAGGATTGGAGCTACCAATCAGAGCAGGGGCGTTAATCTAATAGATCTATCCATGAGTCATCGTTTCTGTTTGTAAATTAATCGGGTTCAACTAATAGTGGGATTTCATCATAGCATGAACAAGCATGATATAATAGGACTTGGACTAGAAAAGCTCATGTAATAAATAAGGGAACAAGTAATCTATTTTTAAGGCAATGATTATGGTTGTATGAATTCTCCCCCAAGTATTAAAACAGTTAAAAAAATGGGCCGTAAAAACTCACCTGAATGATACGATTCAGATGGTAAAGCGAAACAAGTTAGCAGTCCTATACAACATTATGAGACATCTTAGGATATAGAAATTGAGTTGACATCTAAGTCACTTCAATTTGGTTGGTCAAGTCTTGGCGTTATGGTAACCCGGTGTTATGATACGATATCGTTGACCTTAAGGACATATTTATTGAAAATAAATATTTATTACTCGATAATTAAATTATTAATTATATTCATGATAAATGCTTGTTTAGAAATAGTTTATTGTACCAAACATTTGTCACATGAGTTTAGAAGACTTTTATAGGAAGAAACGACAGTTTTAATTGTAAAAGTCAAAATACGCTTTTTTTCCGGTTTTAGACCTATTTCAAGATTTTTCCAAAAATGACCAAGGCAAATGATCATATAAATAAATACACATTTATTTTCGTCATAAAGATCATAACAAACCAGAAATTACAAGTTCAAGAGTTCACTTTCCTAGTTTTGTCCGTTTGCCGGTATGTGTCTCATTTAGCCGGTATTGATTATGTGACTCGTTCTAAGGCTTTGTAAATACTTCGTAAACATATCTTAAGTTATTTTAGGTCACCAAAAGTGTTCCAAATCAGTATCTTTACAAAAATGGGTTTTCCGGGCCCATAAAGTGTTCGTTTTTTGTCCCGTTTTTTTTCTAAATTTAGCTATTTTCAAAAGGGATCTTGTACTAGGGTTTTTATGGCTAAAACATACTTTATATTCACTTTGACAAGGGTCAAAGTTTCTGTATAAAATTTGTCCTAATTTATCTATAGTTTCCTCGACTTTTTAGTGGGTTATTATTATAAATTTAGCCATCTAAGCATATCAATAAGTCGTATGGAGCTATTCATAACCTTCTAACATGTGAAAATTTCGGATCTAGGGTTTTAAGGAGTCATAATTTCCGATCTATTGGTTTATTCACAAAACCATGGCACATTGTACACATATTAGCATCAAAATACTAGTTTTTCTCTAGATTTATATAATGTAGCATACGAGGGGTACAAAATACATGTAATCACTAGTATAAATAGAAGATTTACTAGATCTAATAAGAGTATGAACAAACATGTAGGTTATTATCATCATAGAAGAAAAATACAAGTTTATTTCACCATTTTAACCAAGACTTGATTTTGGAGTGTTAGATGCACACAATAAGATCATCTAACATGAAAAACTAGAGAAAAAACAAGAAAATAAGTTCACTAACTTGAGAAAACCAAAAAATGAGAGTGATGGAGGCTTGATCTTGCTTCCTTAAGTCTCATAGTAGCCTTGGTCTTCAAGTATTCTTGAGATTTCGTGAAGAAAAGCTAGAGAGAGAGTAGAGAAAAAGGGGGGGGGGGGCGACGGGTTTGGAGAGGGAGAGGGAAAGAGTGTGTGTTTTGTGGTTGGAGCAAAAGGGACTGTGTGTTAGGGTTTTCATCATGTTCTATATATATGTACCAAGTAAAATACAGAAAGGAATATTGGTGGTGAGGTGGTGGCGGTTTGGCAACTAGGGCCGAATAGAGAGCCAAGGGAAGGGGGTGGTTCCAGTGAAGCAAGGAGCAGGGAAGGAGGGTTAAAGGTGGTACATGACTAGGTAGGGTGGTGATGGGTGGTGATAGATGGTAAAAAAGGTGAATAGTCTTTGGTTTATTGTTGGAGGATTAAGGAAAGATAAAGCAAAGGTGATGGATTGATTACTATAAATCGATGAGAGGGTGTTCGAGTGTCGGTTTGAGCCGTGAATGAGGGACGGGTTCATGAGGCTCAAAGGTGACAAGGGTTTTGATTATGCATGGCGTGGACGTGCATGGTGATTAACGAGTCGAGTTCAAGAAAAATAGAAATGATAACAAGTCTTGTTTAAAGTCAAATGGTGTTAAATGGTGAAAAACGTTTATGTTGATTGTTTATATAAAAAAATGATGGTTATTTGTTATAGATGCTAAACGTTAAAATGATTTATTATTTGACGAAATCGATAAATAAATGGATAAATGTTTTCGATCATTGATTATTCCACGTCAAATAGTGTTATGAACTTTGAACGTCTAATAAAATTCTACAAAGGAGACGATGTATTGTAAAAATTCATTTTATATTAGATTACATATATTGTTGTAAAATATTTCTTATTATTGAAGTTCCACGGAACATATACATGATATTCTTGTTTTTTCTAAGTTTGATCATCAAATTAATAATGTAGGGTTACGCCAAGACTAACGGATAGTTGCATACTACGTTATCTACGTTAACTAAAACACAGATTTATGCACACGGAAACAGTAAATTAAACGTTAACTTATATGATTTGACTTGGGAAACTTACGAGTTGTCACATAGTTCAAGTAACTTACTTTTGTTATATGTTGTTTTGTTAGATCTTCTATGGTTAGTGTTTGCACTAGTAGTTTTACATGTTTTGAACTCCCAATGTACTACATTGTTTAGATCTAAGCAAAATACTTGGTTATTTTGCTCGTATTTGTACATAAGTGCCATGGTTTTGTGGGTTAACTACCTAGTCCAAATTCTGAATCATTTTTTTCCCTTGGGAACTAATTTTGGCACCTTAGAAAGTATTTGGTAGGAGCACTTTGCTTATGGACATGTTTAAAGGCCTAAATCATCAAAATATCAAGTTTAAAACCCTAGTTTTGACCATAAAATTGACCACGACTTTTGGACGGAAACTTTAGACTTCCTAATAGTAAATATTGAGCATATTTTATTCTTAAAAACCTTGGTAAAAGATCCCCACGAAAGGAGCTAAAATTAGGAAAAACCGGCCTAAAAACATGCACTTTATGGACCTGGAAATCCCGTTTTTGTAAAACTATATCAAATATGGTCATAACTGATTTGGAGCATTTCTAGAGGCCTGAGATAACTTAGGATAAGTTTGCGAAGTGTTTTGTAAACTTACAAAGTCATTAAACAAGTAACGAGGACAAAATCGACAAAAACGGACATTTACCAGCAAAACCGTCATCTTGAAATTTTGAATACATGAAGATGTATTTTTTGATGTGTTATGATAAAAATAAGTGTATTTTTATGTGAACCATAACATTTTCTAATAATATTAGGAGATACCGTGAAATACCGCTAAAACAGGCAAAACGCGTATTTTGGACTTTAACCGTGGAAACCACCATTTGTTCCTTTAAAAGTCTACTAAATTAATATGATAATTACTGAAATAAATAAATTATTTCTAACATAAGAATTATCATGGAAATACTTATATATTCTTAAATCATGCAAATTGTTGATTTCCGGATAATTACTCGCATTATAAGTATTTATATACAATAAATATTTCCTTAAGGTTAACAATCACCAATCATATTATCGGGTTACCATAACACCAAGACTTGACCAAACAAATTGGAGTGACTTAGATGTCAACCCAATTCCTAGATCCTAAGATGTCTTATAATGTTATATAGGACTGCTTACTTGTTCCCGTCATACCGTCTGCATCACTACATTCATATTAGTTTTCACGGCCCCTTTCTTTTATCTGTTTAAATACTTGAGGGAGAATTCATATATCCATGATCATTGCCTAACAGATAGATTACTTGTTACTTTATTTATTACATGAGCTGCTTTTTCCATCCAAATCTTATATATCATGTTTGTTCATGTTATGATAAAATCTTACTATTAGTTGAATCTTATTAATTATAACAAGAAATTAACGATGACTCGTGGATATATCTATTGGGTTAACGCCCTTGTCCTGATTGGTCGCTCCAGTCTTGACTCCTGTTCTATAGTCAAGAGGAAATATAAAGTTATATTTGGCTACGCAGCATTGTTGGACAAAATACCAAGAGTGGGTAATCAGTTAATTTCGGTACTCAAGGTTCATGCTAATTAATAAAACAGTATCTAAACAATCGTCAGACGTTGGAATGATTTAATCAAACTTTGTTATCAAACTTTTACATGCATGCTATCTAAACCTGTGAACTCACCAACTTTATGTTGACTCATTTTAGTATAAGAATTCTTAGGTGATTGATCTTTACTTGCATGCTCGGACAACCATCTGTATGTTAGACCTGCATTTTCATTTTGGAGTCATGCTCACACAAGCCACTATTGGAGATTTCATTGCATAAAACTTGAGGGTGTGATGTGTTTAAAATCTTTTAAATGAATTGTTTTGTAACACTTAAGATAACTTAATTTTCACTACTACTTTCCGCTGCTATAATTACTTACTTAATTTAACTTTGCAAAACGGCCCTAGTTGTTTAATCATCCAAAGGTCGTTTTATGTAACCTTGACTGTGATCCATCTCACTCACGCCCGACATAAAATTTACAGGGTGTGACGCTATTTGATACAAAACAGAGAGAAAGAAGAAGCCCCAATTCATGTTGTCAAAGACTTTTTGAATGTTAGTTTTGAGAAGGATAACTTACCTATTGGATTTTTTTAGCCAAGAATAGATTTTATTCACAAAGGGGACCATCAAGGATGCTTCTTCCCAAGATATAAGCAGATTGGGACTCAAAAACTATGGAGTCAATGATCAGTCTCAATCTATTAGCTAAGCATTAAGACACCACTTTTTGAATCACTCCAATAAGACCAACAAGTCTGAAACCACCAAGGGTTTAAGGGTCATTTATTTTAGGGATTAATGTAAGGAGAGAGTAGCAACAAGTGTGGTGTAGGGCCTCAGACTCAAAGGACTTATCCGTAATAGCTTTAAAATCCTGCTCCAAAAGGTATCAAAATCTTTTGATAAAACCAAAAGTAAAACCATCCATGATACTACACTTTTGATTTGGCATTTGATGTTACCAATTTTGAAAGAGGTCGATGGGACTATTAATAAATGTATAAAAAGAAGTATCCTGAAACCAATCACATAAGTAACAAAAATATTACCTATTTAAAAGAGAGTAAAGTGTCATAGGAGTAGTAACTTCCGTCATGACGTCATGCAACATCTTTTGATCATGTGGCGGAATATGGTGTTATTACGTGGCATGAATTAAATAATTTCTTTTTTTTTATTCAAACGCAACCCAATTTAACACATGATTTGGTTGTCGGCATAGTCATCTGGGTTTAGCAAAGAAGTTGGTGGTGTAATAAGTACAATCGTGTAACATCGATTTTCTTTATTTATTTTATTTCCAATCCCAACGAGTTTACCAGAGGATTTGGTGGTATAAACAGCTACAGTCGTGTAGCAAAACTTTTAGGTCGTAGGCTAAATACTTTAATCATTTTGTCGTTACGCATTTTTTATATCTGTCTTTTATGTAGCGTTATAACAATGAAACTATTTCGTGTGTCCTATTTATCCCTTGACAACACGCGGGTTTACAATATCTAGTTTAAAAGTATATACCATATTTGCATCAACATAGTCTAATTGTTATGTTCAATTACTATATAATAAATAAATAAAAATATCATGAATGCCACATGCCATCCT
This sequence comes from Deinandra increscens subsp. villosa, assembly GCA_039602395.1. NCBI lineage: Eukaryota > Viridiplantae > Streptophyta > Magnoliopsida > Asterales > Asteraceae > Deinandra > Deinandra increscens. The sequence goes on from JBCNJP010000027.1 coordinate 78,647,693, forward strand.
CACATTCAGTCTCAATAAAAAAAAATTCGTCTCTCTCTCCTGTTGAGTACGAACCTCTCAAAATTAAATACTAATAATTTTTATTAATTAAATTATATAACTAAAAATCAATAATATAAATATACTTCTAATAAATTTTTTTAACTTAATAAACTTTAATAAGATTATAATGATATCTTATATTAAAATGTAATTTTCTAATTTCTTAAATCTTCATTGCTTGTTGTTTATAATTTTAAATATTCAGTATTTGTTATTCACATGTGCATGGCTATAAAAGTTCCATTATTTCTTAAAAAATTTCACCTATGATCAGATCAGTGAACAAGTTTACTTTTTTTCGTGGTGTTGTTAACATTGGTGAAAGCTCATTACTTATTTAAGTAGGCCTCGCTTTTCCGACTTGCTCCTAGCTCACGCTATTGTAGAGGAGGTGATGTTTACGTTTAAACTTAGGCTTAAAACATATAATAATAATTATATACAGAGTTATTGATTATATTATTTTTGTCAGACATCTTGTGTAATACACCGGTTTATATATCATTTAGAATAATATAACTAGATTTGTCACACATATGTTGCCACTGGGATAAGTACGTATATGAAATAGTTGCATTGCTATCGCTACGTAAAGAAAATAGAGAAAAAAATTCATAGAAAACAAAAAAAGAAATTTATGTTTACCATAAAACCTAGGACCTAAAAATTAACTTGCAGGACTATACATATTAGACCATCATTAATGACCTCTATGCGTGCCGATTATGAGGATTTAGGGGTTAGTACGAGCTAAAAGGTAGGCCACATTCTTAAATAAAATTAAAAATATAAAAAATTATTAAATAAGGCAAAAAAATAAATTATAGCAATAAAATAAGAAAATTATAGTTTTAGCATGACATTTTAAGTAGTTAACCTAAAAATTATGTAGACATTTTAATTAGTTAACCTACAAATTATGCAGATCTCCTAGCATAATAAATGGTGCATTAAAAGAATTTAAAAGGGTGAGGTTACAAATTAGTATAAATACTAAGCTATTTAAATTATATTTCAATTGAAATTAAGCCACAAATGCCTAAATATTAAATAACTAACTGGCCTATTTTTTAAATCAGATTATTTTATTAGTTTACATTTTAATATTTAAAAGTTTTATTTTGAAAAGAACTTACAGAATATATATAAAATATTTTAAAAAATATTGGTCTTTTTTAAAATGATAGATCTTGTTTTGTCACACAAAGTATTAAGCCCAAATCCAACTAAAATTATAAGTTAAATAACTACACATGACTTTATGCTATGATAGGGAAGAGCTAAAAAACTAAGTTAAATTTAATATTATCATCTTGAAATGTAATGACAAAAAAATGTATCACAACTTTTTTTAGTTTGAGAGTGAATTGTCAAATTTGCCCCTTTATTGTAATGGGTGCATGTATTGCCCTACGCAAGTGGACATGTAGGAAACACTTATGGCATGTGCAGAAGTGGAGGAGACAAACGCAACATATGTGGACATATAGGTGCTCTTAGGTTATGAAATTTATAATAACATGATTATTTATTTAATTTTTTAATATTAACGCTAAAATTTTTATTTATATTTATATTTTTTTAACAGCCATTTGATTAGACAAAAGCCTCTAGCAAAGAGTTAGAGGAGAGATTACAAGCTAACAAGAGGAAATATAAACCACTCACTCAATGAAATAAAACTTAATCTACCCATATTCCATACACTATAAAAACCCATTATTTAATTTTAATCCTTCATGTACAACAACTCATTCATCTTTTTTTTCTAATAGCAAAATTTTATTAAGCATACCGGGCTGGTAAAAAACTAAACCCGAAAACCAAACAAAGCAACAACAACACACCGGCTAACTCATTCATCCAAAGTATGAAAACCCATTATTTGATTTTGATCCCTGATCTACCATGTTTGTTTTTAGTGGGTTTTGTCATTTAGTTTTTTTAATGGGTTTGTCATTTAGTGTAACATTAATTTATTTATTTACCTTTTGATTTTAATCTTTTTTTTTCTCTTTATCTAAGCATAACGAATATAGCACAAAAGTTTGTGGTGGAACAAATAAAGTAATGTACCATAAACTTTATGTGTCTGACTCAATGAGTTTAGCGGTTGGTTTCTAATATTAACGTCATTACGCAGTTTTTATACTTCGATTTTCTTTATGTAGCGTTATTGCATTGCAACTTTTTTTATTGGGCGCGTCGTGTGTGTGTTTTTTTAGCACATAAGTTAATAGATGAGTACAGTTATGTAACATAAGTTTCAGGTAGTAGACTCATTACTCTTAAGCGTTTGTCTTCTAATTTTGATGGCTACTTAGTTTTTTATTTTTGTTTTCTTTACATGGCGTTGTAGCAATGCAACTGCGGTGTTTTTTGTTACGCAGTTCAACTGTTTTTTGTGCGCTCAGGCAATACACGGGCTGTAAAATGTAGTTGTTCATACACTATTGGTGGAGCTATAACTTCTCAAATAGAAATTTCCTTTTCCTATACTGGTTTCAATACTTTATCTTTGTGAATTTAATGGATCTTTCTTATTTATTGATGGAGAAGTTTACTACCTAAATTGCAACACCAAAAATAACATCACCAATAGAAAACAAAACAACAAGAGTAAACTACTATTTTTGTCCCTGAGGTTTAGTCAAAATCTCAGTTTTAGTCCAATACTTTAAAAATTGTGAGTTCAGTCCAATAGTTTGATATCTTATCTCGATTTTAGTCCAACCCATTAAAACAGTTATAATTTTTTGTTAACTTAATATGAATTGACTAAAATACCCCTCTTAATAAAATATATGTAAATCAAATAAAATTATTAAAAATGTTTTTTCGTCTACTGTCACCCACCTACCTTCATCTCTCTCTATGTCTCTCTCTCTACCTTCTCAACACCCACCTCTCTTCTTCAACCCATACTTGTTGCGCTACACCACCACCGGTCATCAGCCATTATCCAAGTTCTAGGGGTTTTCAAAAACCAAGTTTTCCAGGATGGTTTCAGATCTGAGTTCGCAATGATGCTAATGAAATCGACGTTATATGGTCACGATTTTAACCAGTTGTGCTGGATATATTTGGGCTTCCTCAAAATATCTTCTCTGTTTACTCTCTTCAGTCTCTCATAAAACCCTAGAAGCCCCAATTTGGGATTCGAGTTTGATGATCCAAATTTTATGATCACTCTTTTCTATCTCTCATAAAACCCTAGAAGATTTACACCGGCGAATTTCGAGTTTCGAAATGAACATCGTCGGATCATAAACGGTTTTTATCTCGTCTCCTCGATACGATTCCTCAAACGAGAATCATTGTGTTCGCTATACTCACCTTCTCGTCAGATTACAACCTCTATGGATTTTTCGATGATCGACATGAAGGAGAACATTTTTTATCAAAAGACTCGCCTGAGAAAATCGAGGCGGTATCGGATTTTACATATAGTTTTTGTAAATCTGGATTTCATCGAGGGAGTGATTTTTGTTAGAAAATGGATGTCATCGAGGTTTTTTGTAAATCTATATTTCATTGAGGTTGACGGCTTCTAGGGTGATGAAATTTGACCTCTTTGTAAATGTGGATTTCATTAAGGGTGGATGAATATGGTGGTGGAGGTGCCGACGGTGGTGGATTTATTCTGATGATGGTGTTGAAACTGAGATTGAAATAAGGAGAAAAGGAGAATTTTGAACAAAAAGAATTTGATAATTTTTTTATATAATAAGGGTATTATCGTCTTTTATATAAATTAAACAGAAAAATTGGATGGGGTTAGTGACTTGGACTAAAACCGAAATAAAATGTCAAACTATTGGACTGAACTCGTCATTTTTAAAGTATTGGACTAAAACCGAGATTTTGATCAAACCTTAGGGATGAAAATAGTAGTTTACTTAAACAACAAACTACTTCCATTGCTCCCATTCTTTTTCGAGATTCTTTAAATGATGTTTCACCCAATGTATGACCAAAACTTTATTAATCTTACAATACACAACAAAACAACAAACTATTTTCATTGCTCCCATTCTCTTTCAAAATTCTTTAAACAATATTTCACCGAATGTATGACCAAAACTTTATTAATCTTTAATTGTACATAATACAATAGACAACAAAACAACAAACTAATTCCATTGCTCCCATTATCTTTCGAAATTCTTTATACGCTGTTTCACCCAATGTATGACCAAAACTCTATTAATCTTTATTGGTACATATTTTTTGTGTATCACAAACACAACTAACCTCTAATACAGAGGAATGATACAAACTAAATATCATATGTTGCATCCCAGAATATCCAGATGTTGTTCATTAAGGAATGTAACCTGAATTTTGTTGAGTTCATGTCCTGCAAGGCAAATGAAAAGTGTTAGCCATGTTACAAGGGACCCGAAGGGGGTCTTTGTCCGGCGTGACAGTACTTGAAGGGCCTGATGTAATTTGAATTATAAAGCTTGATCGAATATATTGAGCTGAGAATTGAATGAGTCTTACATTTTCCTACCACTCCTATTTATACTATCTTTCTCACCGGGCCCTACTTCTCTTGAGATATCTAATAATCTCGTACATTAAATGCAAGCTAAGAATGTGGTTAGTACTGCCTTATTTTTCATGTAGCTAACCGGGACTTGCTGACGTGTGTCACATCAGCCGTCACCACCCCTACTCTAGCTTTAGATATTTACTAGGGTCTTTTCCCTTTGTTTCTTTAACAGGGTGAATAAGTCCCTTTTTCCATGGTGACTTCCTTTGTGAAGCCATTGGCCCTTATAAACGGGGATGGGACTTGAGGAAGCCCTTCTGGGGTATATCCTATCAGGAGAGAAAAGCACTGGACTAAAGATCAAGCCCCTTACCATGCCTTTCTTACACTCATTGGTATTTTATTTATTTGTCGATTCTCCTTTTCGTGTCCCTTCGGTGTTTTTCCTGGTCTTTTATCCAACTATCATTAGTATAGGGGCTTACAGATGTTGCCACGTTATGTGGACCAGTTTTTGTTGCCAGTCACATCAACACGTGACACATCCAGAGTAAAGCTCGCTTCGCCTGGTGGTCTTATAACATCCTTATATTTTTTAGAAGGGGAAAAAACATCACATCTCCTTTTCGTTTTTGCTATCACCACTTGAGCTCACTTTGCCGATTTTCAAATGAAAACTCCCCATTTTTCAGGTTAGTTCATTTTTTCAACCATGTCTTATAATGATTTGGCGATTATCCGGTCCACATTGTCATTGGCTGATCTGAAACAATTCACTAAGGAGTTCGATCTTCCTCCTCATTTGAGCCCTAAGCTTCTGTCGGAGGATGATCCCGCTGTTTTGATCAATAGCCAAGTGACCATTTATACTGCAAAATCAATCATTTTGTGGTCACTTGTTGGGCATTATCTCTTTTGTCTCTCTGTTATGTCGGTTTTACAAGTTGAAACGTGGTGGAGATTGGTTGTCTTTTGAAATACGGAGGGCCCCTAAGTAACCCAGTTGTACCAATTTTATCCTGAATTGCATCAATGATTGTAAGGAACAATATTATTTTTCTTCGCATGCCTTTCTCCCTAAGCCTCTCTTATTTTTCGACATGTTTTTAAAAGATGGAGATGAGCCCCCTACTAATGGGTTTGACTCTACTTTGTTTTACCATTTGGTTGCTAACCCTTTCCCTTGTAAAACCTTTGACGAGAAGCTTCTGGTTATGGCTGGTTTGAGTAAGAATGGGCTACATTCAGGTTACCACTACGTGGTAATGGAAGGTAACAAAGGTTTGTTTTTCATGGTGCCTTCCATGATTCACTTTTTTACATTTGATGTATTTTTTGTATCTGATAAATGTTTCTTTTTGTTTTTTAGAGACGAATGTGATAAAGATTTTGGCCAATGCTAGCAAGGGTTTCATGTATACCCCTGTTACTACCGGAGATAGGGGTCTTGGGGTGAGCATGGCTCCTGGTTCTTCCGCTTTTGTGACGCCCACTCCCAAACTTGGCACCAGGAGGGGTCACGCATCTGATTTACTATGAACACTTGGTACAACAGAGATAACTAAGCAGCGGAAATTGAAAACTTTTCATTTATATATATGCCAAGTACAACAGTAAGGGATACTATAACATCTAGATCATATCTAAGTCTATGCCAGTCTTCTACCGAGTCCATCCTGATAGCTTGCCCACCTAGTATGCCCTCACCAGATCCCTTTCCTTGCTACCTTAAACATCATTACTACCTAACATACATATGTTTTTAAAGGCCAGCTTACGCTGGTGAGTTCTACATTTTTCAAAAAGCATTACCTTTTTCTCGAAAGTTTATTCCAATGCTTGGGGCTAAGGGCCCCCTTTCTATCGAACATATATCAGGTATAAAACATAACAAGATTACATTGTAACTTTAAAACCATTATCCTTTAAAAAATTATCAAGTATAAGCATTATACCAAAATATAACATTTAAACATTTATCGGGTATAAGACATAATATAATTATACCAAGACATTTATCTATTTAACCATCTAACCATTTAACCATTTGTCCATTTAACCATTTAATCTTTTAACCATTTAACAGGTATAAACATAATAACGTTATACAGAAACATAACTTTTAAATCATAGTGAAAACCATTTAGTACTCAAAGTACTTTAGGTCTCTTAGACCCTCTCTTGTGCAAATAATCATTAGGTATAAAACATAAAAGAGTTATACGTAATATTATAAGTAGTCATTTATTTACTAAGCATTGTCTAATGGAAGCACGTTAGTTCCGCGGGCAACCTTCGCCACCCGAATACCATTTCAAGATTAGAGCAGTCGCCGCTACCCCGGAGAACCGTCATTCCCCGCTTTTAGTTGTACAACCACCATTTCCCCTTTTCACTTGGACAATATTTGCTTAGATTAAAACCTTGTTCAACTTTTTCAAAAGTCCATTTAAATAACCTTAGTATTTGGACTCATAACCTTTTCAATACCAGTCCATCACCCGTATATGAAATAAGCGTTTTATAAATATAATGTTATTAGGTTTGTTAAACCTCAGTGAAACCTACACTGGACTGAATCTATAACATTTCCTATTGTATTACGGGTGTTTATATATAGGAAGTACCGCAACGTATCCACCACACCTTAAGTACAAACGGATATGATGTAGAATCATCCTAGTGTAGATTACATCTTACAATCATAACAAGGCCAATAAGATTATATTTACCCGACACTTATTCACATACGCAAGTTTAGACCAAACCTTTACATTTTCCATTTCTCAAAACTTTATTTAAAATTTTCATCCTTTATATTACCCGTTCATTATAACCTTCTCGAAAATAGTTTATTGTTGGAACATGGTCCTGATCGTCATGTGAAGTATCGAATACAAGACAAGACATACAAGATTGCTGAGGTCCGAACTCCCAGCGAACCTGGGATTCGGAGGTCCGAACTTGTGGCCGAACCTGAGGTTTCGGCCAGACGTATTTCAGCTTATATAAATAGTTCGTCTTGTATAGATTTGTAGTTTTTTCCGGGTCATAACTTTCTCTGAGTGTACTTTGTGGTCTATGTGGTTAATACAAGTCTCAGTTGTATTTACTCTCTGTGTTTTACTCGTTTACATTGATATCTATACGGCTAAGTAGAAGATCCACACGCTCAAGCAATTTCAAGTGGTATCAGAGCTTTTGGTTTGTTCTACTAGTCGGAGATCAGTGTTTTTCGAGTTATCGAGTTCAAATTCACGTTTTTGACTTTCAAAACTCGTTTTTCATCTTCATTTCTCGAAATTCTTGTTCAGAGCATCATGATTCACGTCCAAAATGTTTGTGTTTGTTCGTTTTCAGTTGATTGAGTGTTTACAGCTCGAGAGGTGTCGAGTTCAGTGAGTTTTTCCAAGTTTTTCCGAAATTTCGCGTTCGGCCGAACTCAACGTTCGGTGTAACCGCTCCGCACCTCAAGTTCGGAGTAAGATCGGTTTGTGTTCTAGTTCGGTGTTCGTTCGGAGCTCGTTCGGAGTGCGTTCGGTCTATTTTTCTCGTTCGGTGTGTGTTCGGACAAGGGTCGGAGAGTATTCGGAGTTAACAAAGTTCGGTGAGAGATCGGAGATAGTTCGGACGGTGTTTCTGAGTTCGGATCAAGTTCGGAGAACGTTCGGAGGGTATATTAAGTTCGGACGAGGTTCGGAGTGAACAGTAACCTGTGTTTCGAAAATGTCCGATTTTCAAGCGTTCGCGGCTATTCAAAACTCAGTTCAAGCGACTATGCAAACGATGATGAACTATGATAATGAAATTGGAACAAGTCAGAAAGTTCCCAAATTGCTAAAGTTGGAAGATTATCATAGTTGGGTTAAACGGTTCGAAGCATATATTGACACGAATGACATTGATATGTGGTTATCATTTACTGATGAATATGTTTATCCTAAAGATGAAACCGGTGAACCTGTTCTTCAAAGAAAAATGACATCTGAGCAAAAGAAAGCTTATCAAGCAGAGAAAAAGGCTTGTGGTACTTTAACGATGGCTTTTCCTAAAGAGTTACTTCATCAATTTGCTGGTAATTACACATCGAAAAGTCTATGGGATGCTTTAGAGAAAAGATGTGAAGGCAATGACCAGTACAAGAAAAGTCGACAAAAGGTTTTGAAGAAAGAGTTTGATAGTTTCAAACATTATCAGAATGAAACGATTCCCAATCTGATTGCAAGATTTGCTCATCTGATGAGTGAAATGCGCTTGGTGAATCTTACTAAAGACGAAGCTGTTATGAAAGAGAAGATTTTGGAAGCTCTACCTGAAAAATGGGAGAATTATGTTATGATGATTACTCATGACAAGGATTTTCAAGGATTGTCTTTCAATGATTTAGTTCAAAGAATTCAGGCTAGGGATATGGAATTGATGGTGAACAAGTCTCTTCCTACACAAATTCAGAATCCTGCAGTGTATTATGGTGAAAATGATTCTACAATGAATGCTGGGAAATCGAATATTCTTAGTTCTGCACCCCCAACAGCCTTTCTGGCAGGTAAATCTGAATCTTCAAGTTATTCATCTGCTGGTTGTATTGTTTCAATTCCGAGTTCTTCGACTCCTAGTGCATTATCTGCTCAAACTGTTGATGATTATAATGCATTAATGTCTGCTTTGGTATCTTCGTATTTTGGTGTTATCACGGGTGCTGTGAGTAATGCTGAGTTAGCAAATGAAGATTATGATCAGATTGATTATGATCATTTGGAGGAAATGGATCTAAATTGGCAGTATGCAATGCTGGTTCGACGAACGAAGAAATTTTTCAACAGAACTGGGAAGAAGAGATTGAATCAGGAGGGTAAGATTGGTTTGGATAAATCTAAGGTAAAATGTTACAAGTGTGCAAATTATGGTCACTTTGCTCGAGAATGTCCAAGTTCTGCAGATCATAAATTGAAGACTGGTCAACATGCACATCTAGTTTATCATTCACCAAATAAAGCTGAGAAGGTTGAGATGAAATCTGCTAATCTTGTTCATGATTGGACCAATATTTTTTCACATTCAAGTGAATTTGCGTGGAATGCAGATACTGAAACTAAAAAAAATCATACTAAACCTGCAATTGCTTTGGCAGTTCGTCATATTGATGATGATAGCATTTTGACTGATTCTGATTCTTATTCAAGTGTATCTTTGGTTCAAGAAGATCAACCTCAAGTTTCTACTAATTCAAAAGTTGAAGAAGTTGAATGTCTTAAATGTAAGAAATTGTTTAAGGAGATTGCAAGTTTTGAACAAAGCCGTCAAATTTCGACTGAAGAGATAGTGGTGTTAAAGAAAGAGTTGGAAGATTTTCAAAAGAAGTATTATGAGTTGGTTCATGTTCATGAAGATGTTTTAACAGAGAAAGCCACTTTGACTGAAGAGTGTGAGAAAGCAAAATCTGAAGCTTTAGATGCAGCTCAAGATTTTGAGAATCTGTTTGAGAAAAGTTATCCGGTACAGAAAAAGTATGAAGAAGCTACAGCTCTTATTGCTACAACTGCTGTTACTGTTGAAAAGCTTCAGAACAAAATTTCTATGCTTCAAGATGAGAATACGCTCTATCGTGACAAGAATGAAGTTTTGACTAAAGATGTTGAGATTTACAAGAAAAAGAGAGAAAGTTTTCTTGAAGAATTATTTGCTGAATGTGAGATCCGAAAGTTACAAACTTATGAATATGATGATCTCAATGCAAAGTTCATCAAGTCACAGAAAGAAGTTTTTGAAGCTCAACAAAAGATCAATGATTTAAAACTGGAGATTTTGGAGTTGAAGCGGCAAGTGAAAAATTGTAATTTGTCACCAACAATGCTAAACTTTTTGTACAAGCAGGATCAGAGTTCAGACAGTTCTCAGAAGGCTGATGTTCACTTGGTTCCTCAACCAGTGGATTTAACTAAAGTTACTGCTGCTCAGATTGATCCAAAAGATGAATTGCATGATTATTCCAAGTTTGCTACTCCACCTAAGAAGAACAAATCCAAGTCCAAAAGGAAGGAAAAGCCGTTGGGTGATGCTCCAAAATTTGCTTCAAAATCTGTTTTGTTGGAGAATGAAAAAGTGTTTGATAAGGTTGCTTCAAGTTTTTCTTTTGCAACCGAAAAAGACAAAGTTTTGGTTGAAAATAACAAATTGAAGGATATTAAGGCTAAATTTACTAGCGAAGCTAAGGCGAGAGAAGCTTCGGGTTCTTCCTCAAGTACTTCAAAGGTATCAGGTTCCAAACACAAAGGTGTGGGGTTTGTTGTGAAGGAAGAATCAGTTCAAACAAAGAAACCGGTGAAAGTTGCCAAGGCTCCTAAAGCAAAGAATGCAAAGAAATCACTATCTCAGAAGGAATTCACTTACTATTCTGGAAGATCGTCATCTTCAAGGAGTCCATCTCCTAGGTATGATTCCTCTGATGGTTTTTTTGACGATTTTGATTCTGAGCATTCATTTGGTTTTTCAAAATCCAAATCATTTTCAAATGTGTTTAGAGAAAGACTTTGTTATGTATGTCGTCAACCAGGACATCTTGCTGTTGATTGTCCGACGACTGCATATATCCACAAAACTGCCAAATATGTGGATAACAAAGGTCAAATTTTTGATGAACCATGTTCCCCGAAGATAAAATCAAATCGTAAATCGTCTTGGTTTACACCAAGTACGTCGGTTGAGTCTGATTCAGGTTCTGATCAAAAATTGAAAATTTTACAAATTTGGAAACCAAAAGTTGTTTCCAAGGCCAACAAAGATTTTGTGGAAGACACCGGGCGACCCGACGATGTTACATCGGGTCGATCCCAGAGCGACTAATGATTTATTTGGTGTCAACAGGTGTTTCAAGAAGACCTTTCAGTGATTGGATAATTGCTGATTGTGAAATATCTTTTCTAATTAACCTGATTTCAAAATCAATTTTGTTTTTCAAAAAGACTTAAACTGCAAGTATTCGTGTTGGTTGATCAATTTTTTTTGGTTTTTCACTCCGTCTCATTCTGAGGGGGAGTTTGTTTTTGCAAAAATACAAAAATAGTGTTTGTTTTTCAAATCGTAAAAATGAAAATCTATAAATAGAATTGTCATTTTTAGGGGGAGAAATTTGAAAAAGACAAAAACATTGAAAAATGCAAAAAGCCAAAAACATTGAAAAATGAGAAATTATATCCGACATGATTGGGAAATGATGGTACATTGGCTGACATCGTCTGACTCATGGATAAAATAGATGAAAAAGCCATAAGACCATTTGATCGATGTGTAAGGTAGGCTCGGCAAATCAGAAAGTATACGAATGTGATATACACTAAATCTGATGCTTGACCTAGTGGACAACATCTTGATGCATATCTCATGATATATCAAGTAAAAGATATGTGAAGAATAAAATGAGAAGTCACTGTGTATACATGTGTTCATTTTGCAAAGATTTAAACTTGTTTGATTTTCTTTATTTTGTCAAACGATCGGACTTTCTCTGCGTGTCCACAAGACCGACCTGATCGTTGTTCGTTTGACGTTCTGTTTTATTTTCTTTGGTGTTTCGTATAACTCATCGGACTTTCTCTGCGTGTACGGGAGTACCGACCTGATTGTTGTTGACTTATACAACTTCAACTTGTTTTATTTTCTTATTTTGTTAAATCCGAGGCCTTATCTGCGTATCGAAAGATCGACCTTAAGGTAGACGATTTAACGTTCTAATTTCTTTTTGCATGGAACACAGTTGACTATATCATGGTTAAAATCATTATGTGATTAATATCACTAATGAAATCACAAAGTGTGATAAGCAAAGCATATCTGAGTATGTCTGATAGTGTGGGCTACACTGGTCATTGTAAATCTAACTAATACCTTAACATATCCAGATGTTATGAGTATGATTGTGCCAGAGTTTAAAGTTGGACAAATTATATCTGCAATCGACATGGCTTATGTGCTACAATAATCGAAATTGAAGTGTAGTTCAGCATGTTATGACCAATATGATCCCAAGTCGTGATCTTTCTCACAAAAGACAAAAATAGTGTCTGATTCTGTATGGCATTTACTTTCTTATCAGAAAATACCAAAAAGATTTTAGGTGTGTTTTGATATAAAGTTTCTAAAAGTCAAAAAGATTTTGTTTCTGATTTGTTTTCGATTGATCAACACGAATTACGAAATCATTTTCAAAATCAAAATATCTTGGAGTCTCGAAGAGACGTTTTGTGCCAAGTTTATTTATGTTGGCAGGTTTCTAAGTGGAAGAGAACATCACAACTTCAAGTCTTCTGAAGGTTGTTGATAAAGAGGCTATACACGTTGCAATATCAAGTATTCAAGATTGAATTCTTCGTCTAGATCGAGGAAGAGTTTGATTGAAGATACAAGATACAAGTTTTATTAAGAGGAGATGATACTGCACATGCCGAGGGGGAGTTTGTTGGAACATGGTCCTGATCGTCATGTGAAGTATCGAATACAAGACAAGACATACAAGATTGCTGAGGTCCGAACTCCCAGCGAACCTGGGATTCGAAGGTCCGAACTTGTGGCCGAACCTGAGGTTCGGCCAGACGTATTTCAGCTTATATAAATAGTTCGTCTTGTATAGATTTGTAGTTTTTTCCGGGTCATAACTTTCTCTGAGTGTACTTTGTGGTCTCTGTGGTTAATACAAGTCTCAGTTGTATTTACTCTCTGTGTTTTACTCGTTTACATTGATATCTATACGGCTAAGTAGAAGATCCACACGCTCAAGCAATTTCATTTATAACATGTAATCATCAATTAAAACAATTATAGGCCTCAAAACATTTCACGTATGTGTATCGACACAAAACATGTAAAAGGCGTTTTAACGCATTTCCTTAATATTTCTCATATATATCATTCCTAAAGCAATTTAGCAGTTTAACAGTTTAGGACATTTCACCCGTAACTATTATCACAACCTTTTACGTATATTTTTCAAATCAACGGCCATTTAACAGTTTAATACTTAAGACATTTCATCAATAATCATTTTCATAATATTTTCATAACCTTTCACGTATATTTCAGTCAAAAACCTTTTAACAGTTTTAACAGTTAAGAGAGGCATTTAAAACATTTGTATGTATATCAGCCCAAAAATATTTAAAACATTTAAATAATCTAAGAGTGGGCCTCATAGAACTCACGTTATTCTCTTAAGCAGTTAATTCAGGCAAAACCTCCGCTATGTTTTCCGATTAAATCTAATCACGTATTGTATGGCGTTAACGCAAGGTTCAATATAATAAATACTTCATATGTTTATTTTAACTTCTTATTATCTTAATAATGTCCAATTATTAAGTTTATCCCTTTTTAAATGTTAAAATGACCAAAATGCCCTTTAGGCGGTTATCCTTTTCTTTTAACGATAATACGAAGACACGCATTCCTATAAGTAAACGCTCACTCCGGGATCACCCAATGAGGTATGCCAGGTCCCAGTTGGGATGTATGTGACACCTCCGCATTGCCAGAAACCCCAGTGTACATACGCTTACCCTTACGGTTGGCACGAACTTCTAAATATCCGATTAACTTGGTTTTTTCAATACTTTAGTATTTATCGATTTTAACTCCATATATACTTATTATATATGTAAACATGGTATTATACCAAAAATCAAATCCCCATACCCTCCGGATTATTTTATATGAAATAATCTTATTTCGAAACCCTAATGTCCCATTTTTCTCATTTCTTGACCAAATCTCATTTTCTTACAAAATCAACTTAGGGTATTATCCATTACAACATTTTATGATATACTTCAAAATATCAAAGCCTTAGTTCAATACCGTTTACTCAATTTTGGCAGGACAACGTTACAGAAACCCTAATCTTGACCCATTAACAAAACGTCTACCAAAACTTTTCCAATTGTGAAATAAACTGGGGGCTTTCTTAAAATACATTATTTTAGGATTACCTACAAAAATTCAGATCCTAATTCCAAACCGATTACCCAATTTTAGCAAAACAAGCTCAAGAACCCTAATTTTTACACATTTTTGGAAACCATACTTAGACACAATATTATAAAAAACTGTAATAGGTTATTGTTAAGCATACCTAATATAGGAGATGTGCAAAATTTGAGCTTTTAACACCTCGTCGTGAATATGCTTGAACAAGTTTTTGGGTCGGGTTAGGGTTTTTAAGTAGAAGATTTGATGATTTTGTGATGAATAATGAATGTTAGATGCTCTATTTATACCCATTCACTTCGTTTGAGCCCTCTCAAGGTGTCCATTATTGCGTCCCAGAATCCCGGGGGGTGGTATTCTTCCTGCTTAGCGACTTTAAAGTATCTTGCAAGCTGTTGAGGTATCCTACAAAACAAGAAACACCGTTAGCCTTGACACGAAGGGCCCCGAAGGGGGTCATCGTGACCAAGCTTCGGCGTGAGAGTAAGAGTTTGCTTGTCGGAAATAGGTCGGAATAGTAAAGAGAGATTTCGAGAGTTTAGAGGACTTAACTTACTTCTGGCTTACCTCCCCTTTTATACTCGAAGCTTTCCTTTCTGCATTTAATGCTGCAGGGAGCATTTAATGCCCCCGACGTACAGCTTCTCCTAACGACATGGGTTACTGTTTGTACGGAGGCCCTTCTGTGGTCCAAGAAGCCCGTCCCTGGCTCCCTTTGTCCTTTGAAGCCGTCACATCGCCGCTCGCCTGTTCCCGAGGCTAGCGCCAGTCCCATCTCGTCGGAAGTGTACCTTTAAGGAATATTTTAATTCCTTTTGTTGTCACGCGGGCCCTTCCGCCCTTGGCGCTTCTCATTTAAGCTTCGGATGCATCGTTTATTGAGTCTTTGTCCTTCTTCGAGGCCATTCGTGGGTATATCCCAACAAGTCCCCCCTAGTCTCTAGTTCGTTCGAGAATCAAGGGTGAAGAACACTAGAGACTCATATTTGACGGACCTTTATCCATTTTGCGGTCCCTTCCGTTTTCCTGGTTTTTTTAATGTCAGGACCAGATTTGAGCAACATGTTCTCATATGATTCGTCACATAAGTGCGTAAATCATGTGTAATGGTCGATTCTGGATGAATCTGCATCAATACTCACCCATTGATGATTCCTAAAGCTCAAGAACACACACTAACACCAAGAACACACACACAAATGCTCTCTTGAAGAATAATCTAGGAGTGTCGTCCCTCAATAGGGTTTTCTCAACTATATATATACTACAAGAGAGCATAGGATAAAAAGAATGTTTGACACACACAATCATTACCTAGAATTCAGCAAAATATTCCATCAGCAGAGACAAGTTCACTAAGCACTAGACAAGTTCGCTAAGCATAAACAAGTTCGCTAACAAGTCCGCTAAGCTTTAAGAAGTTCGCTAACAAGTCCGCTAAGCTTTAACAAATTCGCTAACAAGTCCGCTAGGCATTAACAAGTTCGCTAACAAGTCCGCTAAGCATAGACAAGTTTGCTAACAAGTTCGCTAAAAGCAAAACAAGTTCACTAAGATTAGGAACAAGTCTGCTAAGTAAACAAGTCCGCTAGGAACAAATCAAGTACGCTAAGACAAACATTGAACAAATACGCTAAGTGTTAAACAAGTCCGCTAAGTTCAATTAATCAGAAGTCTGCTAAGAAGAAAAACAAGTACGCTAGATTCATAATCAAAATGTTTCTAAGTACAAATTCAAAGTCAATTACAAACAAAGTATCAAATCTAGATAGGACATCAAAAATGTCTTCACCAGCAATACTCAACGGTGAATAGTTTGTGTTGCCAACAAAATAGGTTCCAATAATTTCCACCCTTGTTGGCAATGCAAACCTTTGAACTTAAGCAACTTGACCGAGCAGCTTGAGCAGGAATCTCCAGTTCTCTCTTGTGGCCTCTTTGTCTTTGTCAGAAAGTACTTTAATTCCCATATCGTACAGCCTCCAGAGATCTTGCTAGACAAGCTTTTTCAGGACATTAAATTTGTTCAGCTCGACCAATCTTCTTGCCTTATCAAGGATGATACTCAATCCATGCTCTTCTATCAACCAGCAATTTGCTGTCCTTAGGAGTTCTGCGTCAATTGTGAGTTTACCCATACCCGCAAGCCTTGTACACCACCAATTTAAGAACATTAAAAAGTAGTTGGCGTCATAGCATTCATAGGATCTCAGTTGAACAGGGATGGTCTGCATCTTCTCATAGTACATCAGCTTCAAATAGGATCTAGAGAGCAGTCTGAGTTCTATCGCTGCAAAGATTCTGATTGACTCAGCACCGACTCTTTCAATCACTAATTCATGTGTCTTTCCATTGTAGTACCTGCTATTTATTGGAGCATGTTTCTGATTCCCCGGGATAGTCTTTACTTTCACCTCCTTCCCAATATCCTTGAACATCCCGTGATGAGGGGAACGGAGACGTCTTTTCTATTCAGCCATCTGAGCTTTTCTCTCTTCTTCAGCATTCTGATTGAACTTCTTGCCCTCATAAGCAGATTTGATTAAAACAGTAGCTCGAATACCCTTTTGATGG
Source organism: Deinandra increscens subsp. villosa (assembly GCA_039602395.1). Taxonomy (NCBI): domain Eukaryota; kingdom Viridiplantae; phylum Streptophyta; class Magnoliopsida; order Asterales; family Asteraceae; genus Deinandra; species Deinandra increscens. The sequence continues at coordinate 78,664,782 of JBCNJP010000027.1, forward strand.
TTATAGTGATTTACCAAATCCAGGTACTTCAGTTGTCTGAGCTCCCAAGAGAACAAGCTGAGAAGAGCTTTGAAATCTCCAAATATTTGAACATATCCGTTCCGCCTTTTACCAGAAATGCATCAAAGGCCTTATCATACTTCCATCCTAAGATTTTCATCCCATGATTGACCTTTGGGTTGCTTGGCATCTTCCTTAGATTTTTGGCAGCAAATTGTTGCATAGCCTTTAGGTTTGGTGCCATCTTTTCCCATTGATCATAGATGGGAGGATTGTCTTTCCTCTTGAGTGTCTCAGCCCGTTCTTGTTCTCTAAGTCTGATCTGTTCAAGCTTTGCCAGACGTTCTGTCTTTCGATACTCTTCCACAAACTCTCGTAGACCTTTAAGTTTCTATCTGTTGTAAGCCTTCTTATCAATATTCTTGAATCTACAATAGTTGTGGAGTGCCTCAAAAGTCATCCTGTTGGTAGTGGCTTTGATATATTCTTCAGAATCAAGAGCTTCATCAGACGAGTTCTCAGGTGGAGGAAGATATGTGTTGCCTATGTCAAGAATAAGATCTGAAAGATGATCTCGGATGGGAAGGAATTCAACGGTTTTGGTGGTGTCAGCAAAGATATCTGCCAAGGGATCAGTTTCAGCATCAACATTTTGACTTCACGAAAGGTGTGAATTCAACCTTTCTACATCAGTATACAGCTTGGTCAACTCAATGTCTGTAAGACTCATCAGATATTCTAAGGAGAAGTTGTCTTTTATTAGAGATCTAACCATGTGAGCTATTTCAGAGGTGTCTTCCTCATCCATATCGGTGCCCTCCAAATTTGTGACTATGCGAATCCTTGGTTCATCTATTCTTGTTGATGCAGAACGTTAAGGTAAAGTACTAGAGCCCTTTCCATATACAACAGCAGGAGGATGGCCTGATTCATATCTTTTAAGTGCTTCGGCCTTCTCCTCAAGCAGTCGGTTTTGTTCACTGAGTGTTTCTTCAATAAGCGCTCGACGAGACCTCTCTTTCTCAGCTTCCCTTTTCAGATGTTCCTCTGCAATCTCTTCAGGAGTCAATATTCTTTTTCCCTTATCCTTATCAGAAGGACCTGGTTGCTCTGTGACAGCAGGTACTGGAGCAGCCGTTTCCTTGGGATCATCTTCCTCCTTATCAGAGTCAGAGGAGAAGTGTATGAAAGAAGCTTCAAAGATCTGATTTCGGAGATCTTGCTTAGCAGAAACACCAGGATCAGTTTGACTTTCAGTTTCTTGATTAACACTTATCTCAAGATTGATGATTTTAGCATCAGTTAGAATAGGACCTGGAACATATGGGTTGATGTCCAAGGCAAGAGTTTCTGCTGTAGACATGAAGGTCGAAAGAGGCACACTCACATACTCATCGTCTACTTCCATCTTTACTTGGATTGGAATAGGACACGGGGGTTTCTCTTGTTCATCATCCTCACTATCGATCGTATCCAAGTCGATGTAGTTAAGAGGATTGGCTTCGTTCATGAGCACGTTCATTCTTTGACCTAGCTCATTCATGTAGCTTTCGTCTCCAAAGTCTACAAAGTAAGGATGTTCTTCATAAGCTGCTTCATTACCATCCTTAAGTGTCTCAATGAGAATACCGCATGAGTTTCTTCTTGAGTACAGATTCTCGGCATACTATTCCCTGAAATTGGACATCTCAAAATCCAAGAAGGCTGGGTCGATGTAAATATGATGGACACCTTCGACCACTGGAACCATGGCAGAGGAGGTAGAGATATCAGCATGAACAGTGGGAATGATCGAAAGTTGAAGAGATATGTCATGTTCAGCTTCAGACTCAGCACTTGTTGAACCCTCAATAGCAAGAATCTTGGCTGCTTGTGCAAACCTTGGAAGTTTTAGGTTTTCAGGCACAGGTGCAAGCCTTTTGATCGAGTCCAGAGTCTCATCAACTGGTTCATCATGAAGGATGCTGCTGACAAAGGAATCTTCGTCATCAGAGAAATTAAGATCATCTCCTTCTATGACAGTGTCATCATCGATTTCAAAATCACTGTCATGCAATGGGCTTGAGGTGTCTTGGACACCAGTCGAGTCTTTACCAGCAGGAATGGTAGTAGAAGATATGGGGTCTTGAGAATTTTCACCTACACTTCTCTGATCAGATTGAGGTGGGTTTTCTGGCATTTCATTCTCTTTATCACCGGTATCATCATCTGGTTTGTCACTCAATTGTTTGCCTTCACTTGATTTGGCAAACAAATCCTTGAGTCTTTGAATTTCAGCAGCTTGTTCAGCAATGACTTGTGACTGATCATTAATCTTTTGATTTGCCACTTGCAGTGAACATTTTAGATGGTAATTTTGACTCTGAAGGTTGACAATTTCAGCCTGAAGTTCCATCACCTTTTCAGATTCTGAAGCTGATGGGCTGGTAGAAACAATTCTAGTAATGTCAGTGGTGGTGACAACAACTTCAGCTAGCTGCTCCAGTGGCCTCATATCCATGTCTATTCCTTCAAAATGTTCAGCAGGAGATGGAGAGATAGTTTCTGCAGCTAAGGCTGTGTCCGATGGGGTGCCAGATGAACTCACCAATTCATAATCATCATGTGTGTCGGGCTTCCTTCTGACTTTGAGCTTTTCAGTACAGGCTTTACTTCTCTCAGCTCTGATGAAGAACTCAGCGGATTTATAACTACTCCCACTAGTTTTTGTCAGACTTTGTAAAGTAGTCATAGGAGGATACTCGGGAGGACTATCAGTCTCATCTTCAAGGTTATATTTAAGATCGTCCTCATCGAGAGACACTGAATCCTCTTCATCATCCTGTTCATCCTGCAATGGATTATAGCTTTTATCAGAGGATGATTGTGGTGTCGTAACTGTAGAGGCCCTGGAATAGTCTCTAGTCCTTTGTCTCTTCCGAGGATGAATGCCCTCAGGTTGTGTGGGACTGTCATCAGAATCTGAGGAGTCTGACCCTTCATCATCATCATTTTCGTGTCCTTCTCCTTCTTCAGACAGATCCAACAGCATAAGACTTGAGGAGCGTTCAGCAGGCTCAGAAGCTTCAGTACTTGTACCCTGGAGATTCCCAGGGTCTTCAACAGCATCAGAAGCAGCAGTAGCAGGTGCATTTAAATCCAACTCAGTGTGGACTTGATCAGCCTCATTATGTTCTACTTGAGCTTCAACTGCTGCTTCACCCATATGGTACTTGCTGTATGAGCCAGTGTTCATTGAACTTGTAGAGATGGTTTCTCCTTGCTTGATCAAAGTTGGGTAATAATGATCCAAGATAGCTTGGATGAACCGGGGGTACATCAGGAACTTCTTTGCTCTTCCAGTGGGATGTAGATTGGCAATCATCCATTTGAGGAGTTGGAGTGAAAGATTGTAGCCTTCACCAATGACAAACCCATGTAGAGCACATGCGGTTTCTTCAACAAAGTCATCTGGAGCTGCCTTTCTGTGTCCAAAGGCAGCAATGAAGAAGCTGATTATGTACCTCCAGTTAATTGGGAATAAGGTCTTGTGAATTTTGTTGCTGACATTTGGAAGAAATACACCAGAGTAACCCATCCTTAAGATTGTTGATTGCCACTGGGCCTTTGTAAAAGTCTTGGGCTTGTCAGCATCTTGCAAGTTCAGGACCGTTGTAATCTTCTCTTCAGTAATTTCAACATCAATGTTTTGTATCCTTGACCTTATGATGCTTGTTTCATCATCCAGCTCTGTAGATTGAGCATTGTTCCAAAAAGCATCAATTATATCCTTGTAGATGACAGGGTTTATCTGCATTGCTCTTACCCAAGTTGATTGCTGCAACAAGTCAATTGCCTGCTCATCAACACTTTCCCAGTTCTTGATAAACACACACCTTCCGTTGTGCAAACGACCAAACTCTAAAGCTTCAACAACTTGTCTGGGAGGTATCTGCACATATAGAATTAAAGGATTATATCCAATTTGACACTAGATGAATGTCATGTCACACTAGACTCGTGATAGTGACAGAGCTTTTCATATTAGAATTAATGACATAAACAAACTCACATAGTGCATATACTCCAAAAATGATCACATGCAACCGGAATTTCATGAATAACAAAGGTAAGTATCATAGGAAGTAATTAATTTGTGTGTGTAATATTTAAAATCTGGAAAATAAGGAGCCAGATCTAAAACTCCAATAAAGTTTTGACTTAAAAGAAAGTTTTGCATGAAAATTGGAAATGACCCACAACTTAGATTGAACCATCCAAATTTTAACTTGTTATTGGGTCAGAGAGGAATTATTGAAAATTCTACTACTGAGACTCAACAACAGTCAGAGTCATCAAATATAGGAGGTTTTGGTAATTTGGGATCAAAAACCAATTGACTTTAAGATTAAATAGCTTACTGTGAGGTTTTGAGATCCCAGTTTGTCAAGTTAGTTCAGGGAAAGTCACATTGTGACTTGGTTCCATCGGAACTTGTGAACTCCTTGATTTGGTTTCTTAAGATTAGGACAAGGATCAACTAAGTCAAAATCAGCACTTTTAGGTTTACGACAGGGATGTTAGGATGTAACAGGTCTATCCCATTTAAAAGGCCAATTTGATGCATGTAATGAGTGTCATACTTACTTGTCAAACTATCAAAACAATCCTAGTATGTCAGAAATTCAAATACTGATCTATGGATATGATAAATTGACTCAAAGTTTGCTAAGCAGGCATGAAGTACACTAAGGACTGAATCAAGTTCGCTAAGACCAACAAGATCTCTCATGCAGATTCATAACACTTAGAGTTGACTACAAAGTGTATAAATCTCATATTAACATCAATAAGGATTGTCTAGAAGCAACAGAGTCAAATTAACACCTATAAACATGCACGAGGTTCTAATGGGTCAAGTGTTCCAATTTGATCATTTAAAGGACAAAAATGACAATTTATGCTTTAACAGATGAGATGGTGTCTTTACATGTCAAATTCAATCCTAACATACAAGTATAAGCACATATGGATTAAACAAAACATAACCAAGTCACCAAATTTACATTTAAGCAAAGATAGTCACATAAGTCTCATAAAAACAATTCAATTCCAAATTTGACTTATTAAAGTCAAAATGGCCACATAAGTGTTCAATGAGAGCTTAAATACCTAAGATAGTTCATATGAACCTTAGAGGTGTCATAGATCACATCCTTTGTAGATATGCTCTCAATAAATCACAGAGATGGTCAAAACAACTTAGATAGGTCAAGATTGACAAATTAAATCTAACTTTGTGTTAAATGAGTCCAAGATCCTTTCACCTGAGTTATAGACTAATTTCAGACCCATGTGGATCATAACCAGTCTAAACCACCAGTGTTAGGCTCAATTTTGGATGTCTACTTACACAAAGAAAGACTTATATGTACCTAAGAATGAAACAAGGTGATGCTCTACCTGATTAATAACATGAATGCTTGTATTGAGAAACACATACCTTTGTGAAGATCTATGGGTGACTAAGATCTAATCTAAGATGCAATGAGTTCTCAATTGTCACAGTAAGAATAATCTGCTAGGATCAAGCAATTTATGTTAGACATCAAGTAGGCTTCAAATAACCAAAATTAAGTACAAATTTGCCCCTGTGTAGCCAAGTTTGAGTTTTAACCCAAATTGCCATTTGATAGAACAACATACCTTTTTTATGATCTACAATTTTCTAAGATTAATAGAAAAAGAAGCAATGCTCTTGATCAATCTCTCAACTGTAAGAAATTCTTTAACTTGAGCACAAGTGAATTAGGATCAAGCAAAGATGTAGTAAATTTGTAATAGCATCAATTTAAGTCATTAGAATCCTAAAAAATTGACAAACGGACCTACGGCTCATCATTAACACCGAGATCTTCAATTAACCTAAATACACGAAACCGAACCTGTTATTGCAACGAGAGTGTGCAAATCAGCCCTAGATGCAAGAGGTTTCATAGATTTGGGAGTGGATGAAGAAATTTTTCCGATCAAACAGTGAAGAGTAGCGACGCCGGTTCGAGAGCAGAGGAACGGATGTGTGATTTTGAAAGAGTGAATGAGAAAAATGGTTAAGTCTCCCTTATATAGTGTTAGGTTTAGCGAACTTAGAAATATCTAAGTATTTGAACAAGTTCGCTAGGAACTGTTTCAAGTACGCTAAGACTAAGACAAGTTCGCTAAGAACTGTCTCAAGTTCGCTAAGACTGAGACAAGTTCGCTAAGAACTGTCTCAAGTTCGCTAAGACTGAGACAAGTTCGCTAAAGGGAAACTTATTAAAACAAGTTCGCTAAGGCCTCAGAGAAGTACGCTAAGCCTAATGAAGTTCGCTAAGGCCAGGAAGTTTGCTAAGGCTAAGGAAGTTTGCTAAGCCTAAAGAAGTTTGCTAAGGCTAAAAACAAGTACGCTAAGGCCAAATGGAACTTGTGACAGCAAAAATTTTCTAAGTAAAAAAGAAGTCCGCTAAGGTATAAACAAGTTCGCTAAGAATAGTTTAACCTCAGTAGACTTATAATGTAAGTGGAGAAGTTCGCTAAGGCAAGAATCCTTCTTAGCGGACTTCTCAAACACTTAAACAAAAAGTAAAACATGGGAGAAGTTCGCTAAGGACAAGTTCTACTTAGCGGACTTCTCACCATTAAAAGACCCAAAACTATCAAGTTCGCTAAGAAAAATTTGTTCTTAGAGGACTTTAAGAAAAAAACTAAAAAATTACAAGTCTTTTAAACAAGTTCGCTAAAGGCAAACCTGTTAATCATTCTTAGTGGACTTGCCTCAGACAGAAGTTCGCTAAGGCAAAAATGAAGTCCGCTAAGAGCAGAATTGTAACAAAAGGGTAAAATTGTAATTTTTAAAAATTACAACATAACTTAAATTTTAAAGAAAAGCATGTCTGCTACCAGTAACCTACCAGAAAGATAAATTTTTGTGTTAATAAGTCAAGTACCTGTTAATTTCAACAAATTTGACCATGACACACCTAGTACCTAAATTTGACTTGATTGGTCAAGAAATTCTACCCGAACCCAAAATTTTCAATTTCATCCGAGTTGGGTCAATTTTCCACCCGAACTCAAGAATCCATATTCTTTTAAGTTGGTTAACTTCAAACCAATAACAAGATTGAAATTAGCATAAGTTGGTAAGTTTTTCACCAAACTTGGAAATTTAAGCACTTTGACTTTGAAAATTCACCTATTTTTGTATGGTTGTGGTCAGACATGTTTAGAACCAAACCGGTCACTTACGTGATCTATAAAACTTATAATTCAAATCACCTTTTGGGACCGGTACCCTAAGTCAGATTGTCGGTATTGTTTATCCACTTAAGCTCATACAAGGTAATTTTCAACTTGTCTCATGTGATTTATTTATCATGTTTTCAGTCCAGTTCAGAGAAATATTTTGTGGGGTCCCTTTTTAGGTTGGAAGTTAACAGTATTCTACCAATCATCAATTAGCTTTTTAGATTCAATCACACTTTTAAAATTAATCTTCCCCCCTTTTCTTTAGTGTTAAGTGACTTATTTATGGATATAGTTATGAAATCATGATAACCCTTCTTTCATGACTAAAGATGAATGAATTTTGGCGGGGTGAGAGCGTCAAGGTCAGAGTCTCCTCAGCAGATGACCTCTCACTTTATTTTATGGAATGATGGAGCGTAAGAACACAAGGTTAGTGATTTCTCACAACAGATGTGTCTCAGCTTTATTTATGGATGAGACTCAAGGTCAGAGTTTCCTCAGCAAATGAGTCTCATGTGTTGGTTTTGAAATAAGTCAACTTAATACTGAAGAAACAAAGGATGTGTGATTAGATTTTCTTACTAGTACTATTGAGAAGGGCAAATTTAAAGAATATGCTACTGTTTAAACTCCCAAGGTCCACATTTCTCAATGAAATTAATGTGTTATCACAGAGACTTGTTTACTTCTCAATATGTTGAGCCTACCAACACATCAAATTATAGAGTTACCGGTCGATTGGATCATATCCTATGGTTAGATCTATAAGACCAGGGTAAATATAGTGAGGGTGACTAACAACAAGAAAAAAAAGAGTCTCCCAATGTTGAGATGATGATTTCTTATAGAGTGTGAGATTTCCATTCTAAAGAGAGGGAGTGAGTCATGGATTTCCAGTGAGAGAGTGTTGTCATGATTTCGTTGTTGTAATCATTCAACTAATGAAATCATTCGACTTTATTCATCATCTTTCTTGTGTTTGATTATCCTTTATTCATCTCCTAATTCATCATCATCTCCTTCGGGTTTTCCAATTTGAACCTCGTTCTCGCTCAGAGTCATTATTCTTGATGTAAAAATCGGTCCTGAAAAATGGTATCAGAGCAAGGTACCGATCAGATTTCAGCTCATGATGAATCTGGTCACTCGAATCAGGATTTTGAGCTTGAATGGGTGAAGATGAGAAAACTCATTTTTAGAGACTTTTACTATTTTTTTCTTCAATTCTGGATGGATTCCGATGATATGGATGATTGATTCATGTTTGGGAGTTCATCTGGATGTTATTTCATCTTTTATATGTTCAAATTAGTGGAGAAAATTGAAGATCCGCGCAGATTTTTGAAGCTGTTAGAGTTTTCCCGTTTTTGGGGTTTTTGAAGATTTTGGAGTTTGATTTTGAGTTTTCTGGGCGATTCTTCATGTTTTCGGAGGAAGTGAGGTATGATTCTCAGTGGAAAACGCATTCCGGATCCATTGGAAGCATCGGTTTTGTCTGAATCTCAACCGTTTGGGCAGATCTGGAAAAACACACACTAGTGTGTGTTTCATGGTGTTCTTCGTGTTCTTGAGAGATTTCCAGATTTTGAGGGCTGATTCGATGGGTTTTTGCTGCTTTTTAGGATGTGTAAGTGGCCATAGCATGTTCTACAACAGATTTGTGTCATGAATCACTCGTTTCCACTCATTTTCGGGATTGTTTCAAGAATCGAAAGGTATGTGTTCTTCACTTGTGTTCATCATTTTCCAGATTTTTCTAAGTGGTTTGAAGCTTTGAAGATTGTCCTAGCGGACTTTTACTGTTCCTAGCGAACTTGATGTCGTTCTAGCGGACTTGAACTTTGTCTTAGCGTACTTGAGTCCTTAGCGAACTTCAGGTGTCTCCTAGCGAACTTCTCGAACTGTTAGCAGACTTGAAATCGTCCTTAGCGGACTTGTTTTTCTTAGCGGAGTTGTTTACTGGGTCTTCGTTCGAGACAGTTTCAGAGATTTTTTTTCGTCCAGATTTGTAGAGCATCGCAATACGAGTTCAAGGACATAAAATTCGTGAATTTTGGTTGAGTTTTGGGCAAGTTATGGGCAATATACATTTTTCCGGCGTCTGGTTACGATTTTCCAATTTCTCTCCGATCGTATTAGGGTTTCACGAGGTTGGTGATGATAGACGCTGACGTGTCCCTTTCCTAATGGGCAGAAGGGAATGTTTAGCTGCAGCATTCTCTCACCTCCCTTTTGTTGTCGATCGGGGATTGGAGGTGAGAAATCAGGTGGGGCCCGCCAGGTTAAGATACCCGTTGAAAAGAGAAGTGCGTGGGGACCAGGTGAGACAAAAGATCCGTTGGAATTTTTCTGTTGCTGCCACCTGATTAGCTGATCTCCATGGCACACGGATTGCCTCTTTTGAGCCGTTGGATCACTCAGATCTCCACCGTAAGATCATGAGGGTGTGCTTTCTCAGCCTCATTTTGATTGGACGAAGCTTCCTCCACATGGATCAGGATCTAGGTCGTGATCTCCACCATTGATTCCTATTATTCCCAGCCGTTGGATTTATTTCTTTCTCAATTCTGATTGGCTAAGGGACTTTGACAAGGATTATGTCTTTCTTGGAGATTTAGCCACTAATTAATTATTTTCAGCATTAATTCGGAGACTACTTTTTCTTGTAATGGGCACCATCTCCACATTTGGAGACTACTTTTTCTTGTAATGGGCACCGTCACTATATATAGTGAGGGTGACTGACAACAGAAAACATAAATAAATGAACAAAATTACAAGTAAATCAAATAACATAAAATATTAATTAAATCAAAGTTGATTTAGTTAATCTGAAGCTTGACTTGCTCGAACCGATCTTCCGTTGACTTTTACGTTGACCGTTATCCCGAACGGTTAACTTTTCCAGAAAACTGTCTTTGGTCCAATCTGCAAGCCTCGAGCATCACAACCCGTCTCTGAATCAATTCACATGGATTCTTCAGTCGTATGCTTCGGTAAACAGATTTGATGGCGTCAGCCACATAGATTTTAGTTCCAAAATATTCCCCCTTGACTGATGCTTTCAAATCTGTTTAACTGCTGAAGAATCGCTCTGCGGTACATCTTCAATGAAAAACTAATAAACCGGAGACACTCTGTTATAGAGATTTCCCCTCTGAATAAGCTTATTCTGTTCTCGTTTCTCCAGTCGAGAGCCAAGTGTTCAGCTCACTCGGTTCACACGATCGGGTACAATACTAAGAAAATGCTAAACATCGGAGTCAAAACCACAACAAACTGAATCAGATAAACCAATCAATTATCGAACATGCTCCAACTTCTGATAATCGACCCTATATCTAAATCCATAATAATTCCTCCTATTTCTCTATATCTCTCCAAAAACATCCGATGCGGAAGCGAAAAATCAGAACATCTGGAACCGTGTTTCACTATATTTACCCTGACTTTTTTACCCTTTTTAACAGCTGTAAACATGTTTGGTGGTTGAGGGCGGTTTTCTTGTCAAGTCGGACACGTGTCGTGATGAGAAAGGATCCCGAATCCCAATAAACTTTCTCTTATTTATTAACCGCCGAGGGGAGAAAAAAAGGAGGTTATCCGTTTTCTTCTACAACTGCCGGCGATTCCCTGCTACTTGTGCCGTTTTTCCACAGGTTAGTCATTTTTTCTTCGCCGGAATGTCTCGATCTGACCTTTCCTCTGTCGTGTCTGTTTTGACCAGGGGCGAACTCGCGGCCTTCATAAAAAATTTTGATCTTCCTCTAGCCTTGAACCCTAGGGTTCCTTTGCCGGAGGATCGCGCCGGAGCGACGCCTTATCGAGTAACCATTTATACTTTGGCCTTTCGACAATGCAATGTCCGATATCCTTTGTCTTCCTTTTTGATTTCTGTTCTTAAGAGTTATGGATGCCATTTTTCCCAAATGCACCCCATTGCTTTTTGCAAAATCATCCACTTCGAAGTTGCATGTCTATCCCTCTCTAGTCAGCCCTTCGTTCCCCTGTTTTGCCGCTTTTACAAGCTTCGCTGGGACGGGGATTGGCTGACCTTTGAAAAGCGTCGCGCCCCGAAGTATCCCAATTGCACTAATTATATCTTGAATTGTGTTCATGATTGGAAGAACAGTTATCTCTTTGTTTCTTCTGACTTTCTTCATGATGCCCTTCCCATCCTTCCTGCCGGGACCACCATTTCCAATGCTCCCCCTAAAGACGGTTATGATACCGACCTGTTGGAGCGTCTTATTGCCCATCCTTCATCCTGCCGGACTTTTAGTGAGGTGCTTCTGGTGATGGCCGGCCTAAGTAGGAAAGGACTCCCTCCGGGCCATCGTTTTGTGTTTCTGAAGGATGGAAAAGGTGTGTGGTTTTTATGCCCCTTATAAATGTTTTCCATGGTTGTTTCTTATTTTGTGTTTGTTTTTTTTTTTTACAGAGATGAGTTTGAAGAAGATACTTAGAGCTGTGGGTAAGGGGTTTGACTTCACTGTTGTCCCTGCTGGGAAAGGTAGCACCAGCCGTTCTGGACCACGCGTCTCTTTTGCCGATGACCAAGCCGCTTCTGATGTTGCTTCTGGGGCTTCTTATATGATTAGTGCTTCGTCGAGTTCTGATCCTTCGTAGAGAGTTGACTTTGCCTGGATTTTCCTTGCTTCCTCATAGTCTGTTGGCAATTTTCCTTCAGATAGATATTCCATGAGAGGGGTCATCCAGGATGTTCCTTCTATAGCTAACACAACTTCTCCTTCGATGGAAGGAGCTGCAAGTCTCTCTATTTTCACCTCTTCACCCTGGTCTTTGGATGACGCTGAAGCTATTTTACTTAGGGCGTCTGCCTTTTTGTTTTTTTATCTTGGGACATGGATTATCTTGCAATAAGAGAACTCACTGATGAGATGCCTGACCTTTTCGAGGTACTTCTTCATCTTTTCATCATGTGCCTCTAGATTCTTGGCCTTCACCTTTCTGGCCATTCTTAGGGCCGCTAGAAGTGCTTCGTACTCGGCTTCATTGGTGGTGGATGTGAAATCAAATTTAAGGGCACTTGAGATTTCCTTCCCTTTTGGGCTTGTTAGTATCAGCCCTGCCCCGCAGCCTTCTTCGTTTGAAGCTCCGTCAGTGAACAGCTTCCAGGTCTGATAAGGGGTTGCCCATCTCTTTACCGTTGAGGGAAGGCCATCTTTTAGTTCTTCTTCGGGGGGTATTTCTACCAGGAAATCTGCGAGAACCTGGCCCTTCATTGCAGTTCTGCCTTTGTATTCTATTTCATAGTTTCCTAGTTCAACAACCCATTTTGCTAACCTTCCCGATACTTCTGGTCTTTTGAGTACAAGCTGCATAGGGTTGTGAGTTATTACTTGTATTGGGTGCGCTTGAAAGTACCTGGCTAGCCTTCTTGAGGCATGAACGAGGGATAGTGCAAGCTTTTCGAGGGCTGGATATCTTTCCTCTGGACCTTTGAGGGTCCTTGAAAGGAAATAGATTGGCATCTGCCCCTTGCTTCTGTCTACTATCAGCACCGAGCTTACTGCTTGGTCGGAGATGGCTAGGTACAGCCTCAGGGTCTCCCCTTGTCTTGGAATGGCCAGCGTCGGTAGCTCGCAGAGGAAGGCTTTGATGTTGTTGAATCCTTCTTCCGCTTCTGGTGTCCATACAAATTGATTTTTCTTCAAGCACTTCCTTAATGTTTTCACCAAGGGCTTGGTCTTATCAGCTAGCCTTGAGATGAACCTTCTCAAGGCTATCAGCTGCCCATTCAAACTTTGTGCTTCCTTAAGAGTTCTTGGCGATCTGAGGCGAGTAATGGCTTCCACCTTTTCAGGACGGGCTTGAATCCCATCCTTTTTTATTACCACTCCCAGAAATTTTCCTTCCTCTAACCCTGAATGAGCATTTGCCGGGGTTCAGTTTCATGTTGACCTCCCTGAGTGTCTCGAAGGTTTCTCTGACGTCTTGGATCATATCTCCTTCCCGCTTTCTCTTTATTACGACATCGTCCACGTATACCTCCAGGTTTTTGCCTATCTGTTCTTGAAATAGCCAATCCATCAGTCGTTGGTATGTTGCCCCGACGTTTTTTAATCCGAATGGCATTTTTGTGTAACAATACGTGTCGTCGGGGGTGTGGAATGCTGTTTTTTCTTCATCCCCATTGGCCATTCTGATTTGATGGTAGCCCTTATAGGCATCCAGGAAGCACTTGAGCGGGAAGGTGGCCAGTGCATCGATCTTTGCATCGACTTCTGGTAATGGGTAACAGTCTTTTGGACATGTGAAAACGCTGGAGCGTGGGATCGGTCTAGTTCGATAACAATTGTGTGAATGAGAATGTAAACAAACGGTGTAAATAACTCAATCTCTCATTAACAACTTGATTACAAGAGACTCAGAGTACAAACACACACACTCTCACAAAAGTTCACTCACTCTCAAAAACTAGTTACAAAGACACACACACAACCTATATATAAGTCTTTGGCCGGCCGAACTCCATAGCTTGTCCGAACCTGAGGTTCGGCCAAGGCTCGGCCAAGGTTCGGCCGGAGTTCGGCCACCAGAACATTATGTTGTAATCTTCGTGTCTTTGACGCTTTGTCTGATCCAGCTCGTTGCCACATCATGTATCAACAAACTCCCCCTTGGCAACAGCTGGACCGTTCTTCTCGGCCTTGAACATCTGCAGCAGCCTCATTATCCTTCTGGATCAAATCATGGTTATTTCCAGCATAGATGTTGAATGCAAAACAAACCCTTATCACCCTCCGGAACTTCAGCGCTTGCTCCATGTAATCAGGATGATACAGGATTGGATTGTGATAAAGCTCGTCTATATCAGCCTTCGACAAATTGATCAGCCACATTGGATCGTAGATCCTCACAACCTGATTGTTTTCCTTCAACACAATAACTGCTTCACCCATCTTTTCGTTGTAGTACCACCACCTCAGATCCTTGATGAAATCAAGTTTCATCTTCATCAAAGGAATCTTCTTCATCACATCTGGTTTCTTCGGAAACACCAAGATTATCAGCTTCTTACCAGTTCTTTCGTGGACTCTTGTTCGGGATCGACGTCTTTTCGGCTTCTGAGGATCCAAAAATTGAAATCCTTCTCGACATTCCCTCTCAAGTGTCTTCTTGAAGTGAAAACCCATCCAATCATTGCCATAATTGCAAAATGGCTTTCTGATCAACTCACGAATATCCCAAACCGGCACACTGCTAAAATATTTGGCACATTTGAAGTACTAGATTCCATGTTCTCGTTTAATCCCGTTGCACTTCAAACTCGAAGCATACATCCAACTGATTATATTACCTGAAGCTTGACCCTTAAATTTGAAAAATGATCTCTGCTTGATTGGCTTCGGAGGCGGAACATAATTGGCATGAAAAGTTTTCATGAATTCGTCAAATGTTTGACGCTGCTTCTGAACTTTAGCCTCCTTAACCATCGGGTCTTCAGTTTTTCTGATTCTTTCTTTCTCAATATTTCCTCAGCTTCAACATCTTTTTCATCACCAGATTGATTGTTATTGAAGTTGGAGTATATATATGGATATTCTTCTTCTGTGATGTCCTCTATCTCAATCTCTTCTTCAAACATACCTTCTTCGTCTTCATCAGACTCTGGTTCAGATGATTCATATTTCTTTGGAGCTTTCTCAGACGCTTGTCTCATCTCTTCATCATTCAAATCAAACACCCTTTGCAACTGTTCAGCCGTCAAATCACCAACAAATTCCCCTTCTTCAAGTGTCTGCAACATCTGTTCAAAATCACTCAAACTTGTTGCCGCTTGATTTGATGGAATTGACATGATCGGCATAGCTTCTCGAGAGTCTTTCTCCCCCTGAGAAGTAGATGTCCCAGCACCCGAACCAGCGGTTCTAGACGGGCCTGGTCCTCCACCAACGTTCCCATGAGGATCATCTTGATCAGGATCATCGTTCAGAAATCTCATCGGATCTTCATTACAACCCGAATTATCTCCAATCTCCCCCTGAGCTTTAAACTTCTCCATCAAGAATTTTATTTGCTCACCCATTTCAAGAAGCATGCGACTCTGAGTTTGACTAACCCTATTTAATCTTAAAATCTCTTGATCTTTGGCTACATCCCAACTCTGCAAATTTGTGATATGTTGACTCTGTGCTCGAGACTGTTCCCTCAATTCTTCATTATCTAAGCGTAGCACAGTAATCATCTTCTCTTGTTCCTCATTCTTAGCCTTCAAGGCATCAATTTGAGATTGTTGATCAGATAACGCGCTTTGAAGAATACTGGCTTGAGAGAAAGAAACCCAGCCTTGTTTAAAATTGAAATTCACTTCAGGTGTGGAATGTGTTGAAGCAGTAGCAGTTGTAGTAGAAAACACCGGAGTTATGGGTGTCGAACCCATAGACTGATTCACAAACTGCGCACCAGCACTTGCTGAAGGTGCTGTGCTAACAGTTGTCGATCGGTTGGCAATCATAAGATCTTGCAAGAAGTCAGCCGAACATCAGATACTGAATCCTGAACAGTTGTAGACACTCCAGGCACAGACATAGCAGGAGTTGCTGATGAAGAAACACCAGAACGAGGTTGCAAAATGAACTGTTGTACTCCTTTCCTCTTTTTAGTTCTTCCTCCAGCAATCGACTTCTGCCTTCTTTTCGCTGAAGTAACAGATGAAGAACCAGTAGCTTGCTGTTTACCTTTGCCGGAAACCACATCGGCATCAGGGTTATAGTCTTCATCAGACTCAGATGAGGCCACCACATCATACACACGATCTTTGTAATGATCGTTGCTCTTGTTCTTACTGATTCGGTAAGCGAAAAGTTCATCGCTACCTTTCCTAGAGCTTTACATACTTTGAGTTGATCAAGACTCTCACAAACGGATTGTTTGTGTCAGAGAAGTCTTCAGAGTCAGCCCCAACATTCAGATCCTCCTCATCTTCATCGAATTCATCTTCCAGGGTATTTACTACTGGTGTCTCAGTCACATTGGCAGATACAGGAACTTCTTGTGCTGAGACCACCAGTTCAGTAGTTAGCGGTTGAGATACAACTTGTTCAGGTCCTTGATTCACTGGTTCCTGGACCACCGGAACTTGTCTTTTAGGTCTTTTTACTCGACCTTGTTGTGGAATCTGATTATGTTCCTCAATCCAGCTGTAATCGAGTTCCTCTGAATCACTACCATCTTCATGACGAGGTGTACCCCGTGCTGGTGCCACGTAATTGACATTGGCTATATGACCAATCAAACGCTTCGATTTCGGCTGAAACTCTGGTGCCTTCTTTTGATAAGACGCCAGAGCACCAACACTTGCCTCCGTCATATGTTTCAGTTCCATCTTCTGGGCTGCATGCTTTATCAAATCAGGATACCGGTCATTGAGAACCATCTGAAGGAATCTGGGATAGATTGTCGCTTTCTTCTGCCTTTGAGTGAGATTATCTCTCATGTAATGAAAAATCATCCCAGCAACATTATACGGCCTATTCATCACTAAAGCATTCATCAGGGACAGTATGATCTGTTGAACTTCATCATGCCCAGATATTCTATGGCCCAAGCAAACCAACAATACGTGCGCCAAGTACTTGTACAGAACACTCAGCGATGATTTGTAGACCCATTCTTTACTCGGATCATCAGTATACCAGATTCGCTTCAAGAATGCCACATTATCTTCATGAGGAAATTCAATTCGTGCTGTTGTTGTATCAGATTCTAACTTCAAAACCCGACGAATATCAGCTTCAGTAACTTCAACTTCTTTGCCCTGAATAGTAGCAACAATTCTGAAAGGAACATCAGTAATTGTTCGTGCAATATTCCAAAACTCCAGAATAATGTCTCGATACACATCACATTGTTGAGTGATGGCATAATGGATTCTGGACCGCCTTAGAAACTCAATTATCCCGGATCCTCCAAATTTGTCAAGTTTGCCTCGTGTAACACCGATATGCGCATAGATGTTATGTTTGTCACCGATTTTCAGGTCGTTGGCCATATATGAAAACACATAAATAAAACATTCATTAAATTCAATGTTATTAACAAATATAATCACCGATTTCGTCAAATCATTGTTATTTGCGTAAACGAACAACATTTGATCAAAAATTTCATAGACCCTCCGAACTCTGTCCGAGCCCCCTCCGAACCCCACATTTGGAGTCTCCGAACCTCAGGTTCGGAGTATGAAGAACTCTGATGAGTTTGAATTTGAAAACTAGTGAACACGACCAAATCAGACCATACAAATTGACACCCATGGTCGGTTTTTTATTATAAGCACATAGGAACCTCTTTTATTTGTTAAAAACAAGTTTTAGATGGTGTAATTATTGGGTTTCGACAGTGGTATACGGGTGCCCGGTGACGTTGAAAAAAAAAACTTGACCGTTAATTAAAACATTACCGACCGGGTTTAGTAAATTGAGAGTTAAAACAGATTAAACCAGTAATCCGTTTACGCAGCGGAATAAATAAATTTACTAATTTTTTTAGACGCGTAAACCGTTGGTGTCGAAATCATGTCAACAGGATCATGATCACCAAAAGGATCACGCAAACACCATTCCGCGTTAAACCGGTTAACACGAAAACACTAACGATTACATTAATCGAAATTAAATATCTAAACTAAAACTGGAGTTTAGATATACCTTCGCGGTGTTCTAACAAACGTTAGAGACACTGAGGGTCAACAAGATGACGCTAGGGTTTCATGGAAAAATAATCCGAACCTGCGGATTAAATCGTTTGCAAATCGCATACACCGCCTCAAACGGATTTGTTGAGAATAGCAAAGATTCCGTTTATGGTGGCGAAAAGCGAGCACCAATCGAATCGAGACGGTGACGGCGGCTAGGGTTTAGCTGGGCGATTACCACGATTATTACGACGAGGGCTCGCACTCGTAAAATCGTGACGACGACGATTGTACCGATGAGTGGTGATGGAAACGAGTTGTAGTGAAATGGAGCTACGCTAGGTTGTGATGCCAACCTAGGGTTTGACGGCGGCGATGGCCCTATGAAAGGGGTTGGCGTCGCCTATGGTGAATCATGGGACGATGGTGATTGTCTTACCTTGATCAATCACGCGAAAGGGATCGTTCGGTTGCTTCTCGTCTAACACCGTCTTCTAGGGTTCCACCAAGGAAGCAAGACGACCAAGCTCTAGAGTAGGTTGGTTTGCGTGAAGGGGAGGACGAGGGAGAAAGGAGGTGGTGGCACTAAAAGTGGCGCAGAGAGAGGGGAGAGGGTGTGGAGGAATGAGCAAACTAAAACTCCTCCCCTAGCCCTCTATATATAATGGATGGATCCTGGGCTTTATGGAAAACCTAAGCCCATGAGGATCCAGTCCATTAACCCTTTTCCAAGTAATTTAATATTACAATTAAACTCCCTTTAGTTTGCGATTAATTAATAAAACAACTTTATTAATTTCACAAGTCGCAAACTACGAGAAACATAAATAACTATTTATTTATTTCACCATTTAATCAACAAAATTTCTCCATTTATTTAATTATTTCAAGAATAATCATTTGTAATTAATTAAATGTTTATTAATCATGAATAAACATTAAATTAATTATATATTTCCGTAAATTACCGGTTAGCCAAGTAAGCGGATTTTTATCTCGTTGCCCCCAGTGTAACTCTTTACGGGTCTAACCGGGTCGAGTTCTTGGTGTTGTCGGGTCTGGACATCCATTATCCAACAATCTCCCACTTGAACAGAGTCCGACAACATTCGAAGAAATAGTCAGAGGTGCTCTAGCTACACATGGCTGTCCCAACCAGTTATGACACTTTAAGTCAGTAACCATGGTATATCTACAAACTCGCGTGTAGTTCAGACTTATGGTAATTCAAAGTTATTAGTTCATTTCCGTATAAGACATCAATTGAACAAGAGACATGGATTTAATTCGTTCTCTTTAATGTTCAATCATTCTATTTCTCGTGTCGTAGTTCGAAGTGGTCCAAAACAAACACACAGTAGGTTTGGGTATGGCCTTACACTAAACACTTGGAACTCACGAGAGGGCCCACGATGTCTAGCTGTTGTAGTATTAGTGCAAGAGTACAGAATCCCATCTTGACTACATACAGCTCCCACTAAGCTTCAGATCCATTCCCAAAAGTAGTCTTTACTGGCTGTACGCGACAGCGTATACTACAATCAAAGAATAGTCCTTGGCAAACGGGAGGTAGCATATGTATCTCAGGTCAAAGGACACTATTGAGTATACCATTAATCAAATTCGTCTTATGATTAAATCCATGAAGACAATTTAATACAAGTTACGTCACAACGTCATTCTCTAATGAGGTCTGTGAGTTTGGAGAGTCAACCCTTTGAGTCCAGAGTCAGAATAGTCATAGATCAGTTTTTGTTCCCACAAATTAGATCAACTACGGACAGTTTTAGAATATTTCTCTAAATACTCACGGATGTTTGAAACGTATAAAATTCGAACACGTTTTGCATAATTCGAAATCTGCATCTAACTCTTTAGATCAGATTGAATGATTTGGTGCAAACGTTATAGTTCGACATCCCAACAATAAAGTAGAACATTAATGTAGCTCAGAATTCAGGTAATACATAACAGTATTTTATCAAATTTGATCATGAAACAGTGAATTCTCATGCTAAGTTCTTTGCCTGTGTTTTGGTTTTGCCCGTTAAGTTGTTTCATGGGTTTTTGGTGTTTCTCATGAACAGCAAAAGTACTTAAGTGAATTCGAACGTGTGATAAAACTCGTGCCCTTTGTATGCACATGGATTACTGTGTTATCACAATGGCATGTTAATCGATTATCAACATAACCAAATTAACCTTCTTTGAATGTACCCTTACATTCATGATTCAAAACTTCACTTAAGGTGGCTAGTTGTTCGGTGAGTATGCTCGAGTACTCATCATGAACATTTCATCATCAAGACAAGTTGAGATGATTTGGTTTTCCAGCTTGTGTCATTGGTGTAACTCTTTACAGTGACACTTATGCAACATCCCTATGTTGGATAGTTTCCGTTTCATAACTAGTATGACACGACTTGTTTCAAGAAATTGAATATATCTGCGAATGTCATTTCTGAGATGTTTTCAATTGGGGGATGTTCTTGAAACTGGGAGATCTTTTGAGGCTTCATTACAAGTTTAATCCGGTAAACTCTAATGAACGTGAGATCAACACTCAATCGTTATCTCGATAAGGATTAGTGGTGATGCTCCCACTTGCTTTATATAGACGACGCATTCTTATAATCATCTTTCTTTCAAACCGTTAGGATATTGGTTTTGCAAGAGAATTCTTAGCAAACCTTCTTCATTTTCAGGAATGAAGTTATTTAGTTTCATAAACACAGTATGAATCTAATTGACCAATATCCAATTGTCATGTCACATACATGAGATAGCAAGATGCTATCAAACTGCCAGAGTTTGACGGTATCCAAGATACAATCATCTTGTGTTTGAAAAGACTTGCGTGCCAGACGCCCTGATGATTATTCTATCAGAATATCGAGTCTGATTTAGGATTGTGAACTCAATCCAATGACCAACCAATGATGGAAGATTT
Organism: Deinandra increscens subsp. villosa; assembly: GCA_039602395.1. Lineage (NCBI taxonomy): Eukaryota > Viridiplantae > Streptophyta > Magnoliopsida > Asterales > Asteraceae > Deinandra > Deinandra increscens. The sequence goes on from JBCNJP010000027.1 coordinate 78,685,661, forward strand.
TCGACAACTAAAATCGACATATGAGCTCCAAACTCCAGGTTAGGCGTATTTATAGCCCAAGACGTTCGGACCTCCGAACGTCCTCCGAACGCCACGTTCGTACCAACAATTCGACCGAACTCCACAATCGGCCTCTCCAAACCTTGTCCGATAGTGAGCTTCGGACCTTCGAACTCCAAGTTCGGTTATCCGATGTCCAAGTTTGGAGATTACAATTTTTTTCAAATTAACACCTGAAATTGATGAATTTTCAAATTGAACCCCGAAAGTTTAAAAATTATCAATTTTCCTCAAACTTCGTTCAATTAATGATGAGAACACTGAAATCAAGTCCGTTTGGTTTTCTCCGGCATAATTTTGAATTTTTCACTAAAGGTTGATCGAAAATAAAGCAGAATCAAAATCTTTTTGATTTTTGTAAATCTTTCAAACACACCGAAAATCTTTTTGGATTTTTACAAAATTATGCTAAAACGCTCCTAAAATCTTTTTGTGATTTTCAGATATTGAAGCAACAAACCAAAACATAAATGAAATACACAAATTCAAACTAATATAACTTAAATATTTTTGTGAGAAAGATCCAGACGCGAGATCATATCGGCTAATATGCATCAGACACACTTCAATTTCATTTTTAGTCAGCATGCAAGTCAAGTTGGCAGCAAATACAACTTTTCAGTTTATTTCAGTTTGGACAGGTCAATTTTTATAGCTTTCTGATATGTGAAGGTATATTTAGCATGCATTGATAATATGATAGCCCACACAATTAGAAATACCGGTAATCTGGCTTATTCTTATTATTCTTGTATTTTCCACAGAATTTGATTTCCATTGAGATTTATAGTCCATGGTGTTTCATTCAAATATAAAGTAGAACCCTAAACTAACAACAATCAGGTCGGCCAGTAGGCACGCAGAGAAAGTCCGATTGTTTAGGAAAATAAGAAATAGAAAATAAAGCAGAAAACTAACAACAATCAGGTCGGCCGGTAGGCACACAGAGAAAGTCCGATTGTTTAGGAAAATAAGAAATAGAAAATAAAGCAGAAATTGTATAACTCAACAACAATCAGGTCGGTGCTCCCGCACACGTAGAGAAAGTCCGATGAGTTATACGAAACACCAAAGAAAATAAAGCAGAACGTCAAACGAAAACCAATTAGGTCGATCTTTCGATACGCAGAGAAAGGCCGATCGTTTGACAAAATAAAGAAAATCAAACAAGTTTAAATCTTTGCAAAATAAAAGCATGCATACACCAGAACATCTGTTATTCTGTTTTTGCTTTTTCATTTCATTTAATGACAAGATCACACAGCATTCGTCATGATGTGCCTTACATTTAATCAAGCAGATTTTTATATTTATATCATACTAGCATATATCAGATTTGCCCTTACGCATTTAACTAACCAAACAAGTACCTACAGCTTTTCATTTTTACTCTATCCGTGGTTGATAACACACGCCGATGTAATATCACTTCTCGCTCGGTCGGATCAATTTCTCAAATTTTTGATTTTTCCATTTTTTAATGCTTTTTGCATATTTCCAATTTTTTTATAGGATTTTTTAAATAAGAAAAGAAAAACAGACAACAAAGGTAAACAAATGAAAAATGATCAACCGAAAGTTACTCAACAGGTAACTTTTGTATGGCGTTGATCTGCAAAAGATAACGAAAGCGGGTTTTGTCAAAAGCTTTCGTAAAAAGATCCGCTTTTTGAAAATCAGTATGGATCTTTTGCAGATCAATCAAGTGTTTCTCAAAATAGTCACGGATGAAATGATAACGAATATCAATATGTTTCGTTTTAGAGTGGTGAACGGGGTTTTTAGTGATGCAAATGGCAGCCGAGTTTTATATATTCAGCTTCAAACCGTAATCCTGCATTTGCTGTTGTATCCATAAAACCTGAGAACAGCAACTTGCAGCTGCTATATATTCAGCTTCAGCCGTGGATGTAGCAACGGAAGTCTACTTCTTACACTGCCAAGATACAAACCGGTCGCCGAGAAACTGACATCCGGTCGTGGTTGACTTGAAATTAATCTTGCAACCGCCGTAGTCGGAATCCGTATACGCGGACATGTCGAACTTATCATCATGAGGATCCAGATCCCAAGATCTGAATTACCCTTCAGATAAGCTAGAATTCTCTTAACTGCTTCCATGTGAGAAACCCGAGGTGCTGCTTGGTACCTGGCACAAACATACATCAAACATTATATCAGGTCGAGTAGCTGTAAGATACATTAAAGAACCTATCATTGCCCTATAACGAGTGACATCGACTGTTTCACCATCTTCGTCAGGATACAGGCCACGGGACAGCTGAATAGGAGTTTCAGGAATGCGAACATCTTCCACCTTGAATCGATTCAGGACATCCTTCACATATTTTGTCTGATGAATGAAAATTCCCTTGTCAGATTGTTGAACTTGTAAGCACAAGAAGAACGAAATTTCCCCCATTGAACTCATCTCGAACCTTGTTTGCATTAAAGTCTCGAAATCCTTTGATAACTTTTAGTTTGAGCAGCCAAAAATGATATCATCGACATAAATTTGTACCAATAGCAGATCCTCCCCCGTTTTACGACAGAATAAAGTAGGATCAACCAACCCACGCTTGAATCCGTTGTCGAGTAAATAAGTGGACAACGTCTCATACCAAGCCCGAGGAGCCTGATGGAGACCAAATAATGCTTTGTCCAGCTTATAAACCTTCTCCGGATAATCAAGATCGAAGAATCCCGGAGGTTGCTTGACATACACTTCTTCTTTGACCTTGCCGTAAAGAAACACACTCTTAACATCCATCTGGAAGACATTGAATTCACGATGTGCAGCATATGCCAAAAAGAGTCGTATAGCTTCGATTCTGGCAACCAGTGCATACACCTCGTTAAAATCGATTCCTTCTTCCTGAGAAAACCCTTGAACAACCAAACGAGCCTTGTTACGGACTATGACTCCGCGATCATCTCGTTTGCATTTATACACCCACCGTGTTCCACACGGTTCTTTGCTTCCTGCTGGTAAATCTTCCACGTGCCACACTCCTAACTTTTTAAATTGTAGTAACTCTTCTTGCATTGCTTCAACCCACGACCCATCTAATAAAGCTTCATGAACATCTATGGGCTCGATCTGAGATATAAAGCATGAATGAAACGCTTCTTCCTGAACACCAGATTCCAGAACTGATAGTAACGCACTGCTCTCAATTTGATGTCTCGTACGCACTCCTTCATTTAAATCACCAATAATATTGTTTTGCGGATGAATGGTGTTTATCCGGAGTGTCTGATGAATTGGAACAACCACCATTTCAGCCATACCAGGAACAAGATCTTCCTCAACCACCACAGTTTCAGTTGTATTGTCTTCAGCATCATTTGAAATAACCTCAACTTGTGAATTGATCACATTGTCAGTTGTATTAGAATCAACTTCATTTGAAGTAGCATCAACTTGTTGATCGAGTTGTTGAGTAGGAATTTCCACCTTATGTGTCACGGCTTCATGAAATTCACTATCATCATCAGAAGACATATCATCAGCCACAATTGTCGAATCATTCGAAGTCTCGGTCAAATAATCATCAGCAACAGGCACTACTGGAGTCGGCAGAGTTTGTATATTTGGAACCGGAGTATCATCTTGTAATTCAATAATCACTCGAATAAGTTACTCATCAGACATCTCTGGTGTCGATTCAAGATTTTCAAAAAGAGCTTTCGAATCGAACAACTAGTCCGGTCCAACACCTCTAGGTGGTAAAGTATAGAATTAAAAATCCACATGCAAATATTTTGCCACAGTACCGGTCTGCTTATTGAATACTCGTTTCTTTTAATTCGAGTAACCGACAAACAATCCTTCAAAGACTTTGTCGTCAAATTTGCCCGCAGACGCTAATACAGTACAGGGACACCCAAAAGGCTCCAAATAATCGAGATTATGCTTACGATTCTTGAGTAATTCATAACATGTCTTCCCAAGAAGTTTAACAGTAAGCACTCGATTAAGCATGTAACATGCAGTGTTGACAGCTTCCGTCCAAAAAGGAACAAGCAATTGAGCATCAGCCAACATCGTTCGCGTTGTTTCAATGATTGTACGATTCTTTCTTTCTGCCATGCCGTTTTGCTAAGGTGTGTATGGTGTGCTGAACTCATGTACGATTCCTTTTTCCATACAAAATGTCCTCACGGCGGAATTCTAGAACTCCGTGCCATTGTCACAGCGAATCCGTCGTACCTTCAATTTAGTCAATGACTCAAGTGTATTGATCAAATTGATAAGAATTCTCGATGTTTCATCCTTGGAGACCAGAAAATCAACCCAAGAGTATTTTGAATATTCGTCAGTAACCACAAGACAATACCAATTCCCATAAATACTTTGATTGATTTATAGGACCGAAAAGATCCATGTGAAGTAATTCTAATGGGACTTCAATTGAATGGTATTTCTTCAGTGGATGAGATTTTCTTTTCTGTTTTCCCTTCTTGCAACTCACACACACATCGTTAAAGACAAACTGCTGCTTTGGAACCCCTTCGACAAGACCCCTCCGCACAAGTTCGTTCATTTTTCGGTAATGGATGTGTCCCATGCGACGATGCCATAGAATGGAATCTCTTTCAGACGCTTTTGATAAGAAACATTGACCCACGACAGTTGCTTTGGCTGAATTCATATCGAGCATATACAAATTTGAAAATTGCGGTGCTCGCATTACCACATATTCATCTGGAATCTTGAAATCAGGTTTCAGTATCACACATTCACTCCCTGTGGCGGACTATTACTAGCTTGGTGTAAGATGATATTACTCTTCTAACCACAACAAAATCAGCATAATTTATTGTTAGAACATGTTATGATGTCTAGTGCTAGATCTAGGTAGTTTGTGTATTGTTTTGATCGTTTTGTATGTTTTGTCCGTAGCGTACCAGTGGCGGACCATGTGGTACACAGCCACAGACCATCTGGTACGCTGGTTAATTAGTACGCCGGGCAGTCTAGTATAAATACTTTTAGCTCGTGTGTTAGAGAACAGTTGTGAGGGTTGGAGTGCTTAACTGCGTGTTTTCAGTAGTGTATTACTCTTTGTATTTTCTCTCTCTGTAATCGAGCTTGTGATCAATCAAAGAATCATTATTTACCTCGTGTGTTCCAAATCCGATTACGATCATGCATTAGTAAGGTCCGTGTATGTGATTTACAAGTGGTATCAGAGCTAGTTTGCTCTTTTGTTGTGATCTGTGATCGGTTTTGTGTTTCTAAAGAGAGAAACAACTTTTTTGGTCAAAATTTCGTCATTTCTTCTCAGTTTTACGTCCAATCTATACGAATTTTGCATCCAAAATGATCCGTAAGTGTTTCCTTTGAGTTCTGTATCAAATTCACATCCGGAAAACCAAAAACATCGAATTTCAGTCGGTTTTTGGTTGGTACGCATCTGGTCCGGATCAATAACACTTGGAACGCCGCTGGTCCGTACAACAATCTTCATCAAGAGTTTGGTACGTGGCAAGTGGTCCAGAAGACAATCTTCTTAATTGGTCTGTGATAGTTACTAACTCGTCCGTTGGCAGTTACGTCGTACCAATTTGGTTTGCATCAAAATTTGGTACGGGAGAAAGGTGGTCCGTCGGTGGTACGCCTTTGTAATTATGGTCCGAGTGTGGTACGGGAAACTATTTGGTACACTGAGTTTGTTTTTCATACGGGGATCGATATTCTGGTATGCCTGAGCAGTTTTTGAGAAAAACATTATGGATCCGTTCCAAGCCTTTGCAGCAATGTCTACGACCGTTCAAGCTTTACTGAATTATGATAACGAGATAGGAACTACAAACAAAGTTCCCAAATTAATGAAATTTGAAGATTTTCATAATTGAAAAACTCGTTATGAATCATATATCGGTGTGACGGATGTTACTGTTTGGACTCCAATGCTGGATGGTTATCAAGTTCCAAAGTTTACAACTGGTGAATTTGCTGGTCAAGTAAAGCCATATAACAAGAATAATGATGCTGAGAATGAATCCTTCAAGTTGGAAAAGAAAGCTTATTCAAACTTATCAATGGTTTTACCAAAGGATATCTTACATCGGTTTAAAATGCATACAACATCAAAAGAGTTATGGGATGCATTGTGTCACAGATGTGAAGGCAATGCTCAATACAAGAAAAGCAAGAAAAAGGTGTTGTTGAAGGAGTTTGATAATTTCTGTCACGTTCCAAATGAAACCATAAATGATCTCATTTCAAGACTATCGCATTTGGTTAGTGAGCTTGACATTGTTGGGGTGAAGAAGGAAGCTGGAGAATTGAAGGAGAAGCTGTTAGATGCTCTACCAGCAAAATGGAAAGGTTATATCCTGCTTTTAACTCATGATAAGAGTTATGATGAGATTTCGTATGATGATCCTACAAGGAACTTACTAGCTCAGTAATTAGATATGATGCGTGTTAAAACTCTACAAGCTCAAGTTCATAATCCCGATGTGTATTTTGGTGAGAATGCTTCAACCATGCATGCAAAAGAAAAAGCTAGCTCAAATCCACCGACTACTGCATTTTATGTGGAGAATACTTCGGGTGGTCATGCAAGTATGTCTTGGGGTTCTTCAATTGAAAGTTACACTAATAAAGCTGCAGTGACATATCCAGTTTATTCGAATTAATCTTCTTCTGCTCCTCCATCCAATCAGAGTGCATTTTCAGCTAAGACTACAAATGATTTTATGGCACTATTTTTGGAAATGGTTTCTTCATATGATGGATTGGTAGCAGGAAAATTGACCAGTGCTGAGTTAACAGATGAAGATTATGAGAAAATCGACCCTGATGACTTAGAACTCATGGATATCAACTGGTCAATGGCTATGCTCGTCAGAAGGGGCAAAAGTTTATGCAAAGAACAGGTCGTAAAGATTTAAATCCTGAAGGAAAGCTTGGATTCGACAAATCAAAAGTTCGTTGCTATAATTGTCAGAATTATGGTCACTTCGCAAAGGAATGCAAGATTGCAAATAAGCAAGAAACTTCAAAATTATTTCAGAAGTATGCAGCTCAGAGTTCAAAGCATCAGGAAGCAATTCTACCCCATCAAGTTCAAATGCAAATGCTTCGAATCAAGATTCTAAAGCATTGGTTTCTCAAACTGGAGAAGGCTATGACTGGGGAGTAGATTATCCTGATGAGTCTGCATTCCTGTGTACTGAAGAAAGAGATGTGAAAATTCAAGATGATCCTGAACTTCCAGGTGAAGACTTCTTTGCTGAAGGCCAGCAAGCCTTTATGGGTAACATTCAGGTTGACTCTAAACCTTGCGAAGATTGCATGACCTATGCTAATAAATTGAAAGAACTTTCTGATGAGAAAGTTATGTATTATGATAAATACATGTTTTCAGAGGAGAACACAAAAATATATAAACAAAGGTGGGAGGCCGTTAAGGCTGAACTGAAAAGCGAACATGCTTCGACTTTGAGCACCAAAATTGAATTAAACAACAAAACTGAAGATTACATCTTTTGTGAAAAGAAGCTTGCAGAAGCTAATGCTAAGATTTCTGAATTGAACATTGAAATTCTAGATCTTAAAAGACAACTTGAGAATTTAAAAAACTCACCTTCCTTTGCAAGTTTTATTTGCAAAGATGAAACTCTAAAAGAGGTGTTCAAAGAATCTAAATGCAATCCAGTTCCACCCCCGATTGTGCACGGTTTGGAACCGACAGACACTGTGAAAATGCGTGAGCATCGGATCGTCTACTCGATCTAGCTAATCGGACATCGAAACGTAATTAACCGATTGATTTATTGATCAATGAAGAACAATTACCACCAGTAAACACTCAGATACAGACTCAGAGAATACACACTCAGAAACACACACTTAACAGATCTCGTACTCTCAAAACTCAACAATTACAAAGACCAAACATCTATATATACCCGCTGGTCTGAGCTTCGGCCGAACCTTAGGTTCGGCCAGTCCGAACTTCAGGTTCGGCCAGTCCGAACTTCAGGTTCGGACCTAGTTCGGCCAGACCTAGTTTGACTTGATCTTGTACTTTGTTTGATACTTCACACGACGCACATATCAGGTATCAACAAACTCCCCTTCGTTGTGTGCAGTATCTCTTCAATATCATCAACTTTGTAGTCCCTGTTGAATTGGTTCTATCCGTTGATTTCTGGTTCCACCCTCAATCAAGCTCCCCCTCAAGTGTAGAATCCGTTCGTTGAATGAAACGAATCTTCAAACAAACTCCTCATCAACTCGATCGTAGCTTACTCTTGAATACTTGATGACATTTTAGTGTATCTCTGATCTTTTATCAACATCTTCAGAAGACTTGAAGTTGTGATATCTTGCACATAGCAACCTGCTCAAACATTTAAATAATCTTGGTGCAAAATGTCTCTTTGAGACTCCAAGATATGATTTTGAAAAGAATGGTTTGTATCACGTGTTGACCAGATCGAAAATAAAGCAGAAACAATATCTTTTTGATTTTTCAAAAATTATGCTAAAACACACCGAAAATCTTTTTGTTCTTTTCTGAAATAAAATGAAAACACAATACAGAATCAAACACTATTTTTGGTATGAGAAAGATCACTTTATGGGATCATATTGAACATAAACTCAGGCAGAATCCTACTCATAACATCTGGATATGTTAAGGTATTGATTAGATATGCTTTGACCAGTGTTACCCACACTATCAGACATAGTCAGACATTTTTTAGTTTTTCTTTCTTTTTCCGTTTGTGTGACAGCACTTGTGATTTTGCACAATGCATAGTATTTTTCATGATATCGTCAACTATGTTCCATGCAAAAAGAAATAAGAACGTTAAATCGTCTACCTTAAGGTCGATCTTTCGATACGCAGATAAGGCCTCGGATTTAACAAAAAAAGAAAAATAAAAACAAGTTGAAATTGTATAACCCAATAACAATCAGGTCGGTACTCCCGTACACGCAGAGAAAGTCCGATGAGTTATACGAAACAGCAAAGAAAATAAAGCAGAACGTCAAACGAACAACGATCAGGTCGATCTTTCGATACGCAGAGAATATCCGGTCGTTTGACAAAATAAAGAAAATCAAACAAGTTTAAGTCTTTGCAAAATGAATACATGTATACACAGTGACTTCTCATTTTGAATTTCACACTTATTTTTCTTTTTGTGTCATGAAATATGCATCAAGATGTTATCCACATGGTCAAGCATTAGTATTTAGTGTATATCACATTTGAATACTTTCTGATTTGCCGAGCCTACCAAGCATATCAAACAATGATCTTATGGCCCTTTCATCTACTCTATCCATGAGTCAGATACGTAAGCAAATGTACCATCATTTCCCAATGATCAATTTCTCACAATTTTATATATTTGGCATGTATTCACCTTCCTTCATTATATATTTGGCATGTATTCACTTTCTCCCCATAACATGCATTTTCTCAATTACACCCCCTTACTTACAATTCTCCCCCTTAAAATGAAAACTCTATTTTTGGATTTTCATTTTACACAAAAACAAGACTCTATTTTTGAGTTTTTGAGAAAAATTTGGAAGTAAAGAAAATTGATCAATCAACACGGATAGTTTGCAGATTTAGAATTCAAAAAATATGCAGATTAGAAAGATTTATCAAGAAATTTAAATTAAGCAGAATACTCCTCCATCAACAACTTTACAATCGTCGATAGGTCTTCTAGAAGTACCTGCACACTGGTCAAACTAATTAGTCCATAACTGACCCGAAGCGAATCGCTTCTGGTCGACCAGTGTCCTTGTTTTCCTTAGAAACCACCATAGGTTTCCATTGTTGTTGTTTTGATAATTCAGTTTTTGATGAAACAATCACAGGTGACTATGATGAAGAACCTACATTTTGAGCTTTTGGAAACATTGGAACAAAACGTTTTTGTTTATGATAAAATGTAGGCTCAACTTCATCAAAAACTCTGCCTTGTTCATCAAAGAACCTTGGTGTGGCAGGTTTACCAAAAACTGATTTCTTGTGAAATCTTTGGGGTGAATCAGCAGGTGATAGACAGTCTTTTGCCATATGCCCTGGGCGACGGCAAATATAACAGATTCTTGTCGTTTTGTCCCATCTTTGATGTACCTGCGAAGAACACACATGAATATCTTGAACATGATTAGAATGAGAATCATATACCTGATGCCTGTGATCATGTACCCATTTGGATGTAGGGCTTCGAGATTGAGAACTTTTAGAAGAAATGGTAGCTTTCACAAAGACCTCAGCAATCTTCTGAGCATCAACACAATGAAGTGGAAATTCTTTGTTAGAAAATAATTGATCCGAACCCTTGAGTTTGTAAAACCGCTCGGGTTGAATCTTATCAGCTTGAAAAACTTCCTTCTTCACTTGTTTCATCTTTAATTTCTTCAAATCTTGAGATGATGATACTGGAACCTTCTCAGCTTTGTTTTGTATCCTGTGAAAACCCAATCCTTCATGCTTTCCAGAAATCTTCTCCTCAGATGAACAATGTCCATTCTTTGCTAATCGAGAAAATTCAGCTTTTACTTCGGCGACATTCTTTTGATCATAAAAAATCGTTTCATCAAACTCAGGTTGAGACTGAATCTTGTCACTAGAAGTAGCCGACTTCTGATTATCAGCAGAAAATGAACCAGATACAAACTTTGGTGCAGCAGAAACTTCGGATTTCTTTTCCTTATTTTTCTTATTCTTCCTGGTCTTCTTCTTTGTCACAACTTTCTTATCTTCAACAGTAGATGATGAAATCTTTGAATAATCAAATGCATCAACTTGTTCCTTCACATCTTTGAAAGCTTCTTTGATATAAGCAGGGGGTGATGCAGTCTTATCAAACATCTTCTCAAAATTTTCATCATTAGCTTGAAAGCTTGTGAAGACTTGAGAATTAGAAACATTATTAAGCAATCGATTAGCATCAAGAACTTGAACCTTCAGATCAGAAATTTTCTGTTGAGCCTCAGCAAATTCTTTTTCTTTAGCAATTAGTCGCTTCGCAACTTTGTGAGTTTCAAATTTTTGCAAACGAAGATTATCAAGTCCTTCAAATAATTCCTTCTTCAATTTATCTTCATTACGCTTTTGAATCTCCAAATTTGCGGCTTGGACTTTATTTACACGAACTAACTCCCGCTTTTCATCCAACAACTTTCCCATGTCAACTTGATACGCTTCAATCTTAGCAGTTGATTCTTCAACATTCTTTGTAAGTTGATCAAGCTTGACTTTTGATTTATCAAACAAATTTGTAAAATTAGAAGCAATATCCTCCGCTTCATTCTTCCATTTCTTGACTTCTTTTACCAACCCATCCCTTTCTTCACAAATCTTGGCTTTTGCAGCTTCAACATCCCTTTTATCTTGCTTAGAAATTTCTAAAACTTCATTCAGCAAGTTGATCTCTTTAAGCAAACATTCATTCTTCATACCCAATTCCTTCTCATTTTCCTTTGAAATTCCCTTCTCTTTCATCAAGGATTCAATTTTAGACTCAAAATTTTCATTCTCAGCAGCCTCATATGAACTCGAATCAGAATAATAATCATCTTGCTTATGTGTGACAATTAATGCTGATGTATCATATCCAAACTGTTGACCCCAATCATAAACACCATCATGTTGAGCTGTCAAGGCTGTTGTCTTGCTTGTGTTACTAGTAGATGGTTGAGTAAAACCAGGCTTGGGTGATTGAGGAAAACTAGGCTTGCTTGCATGTGCCTGTTGACAATCTTTGGCAAAATGTCCTAGCTGCGAACATTTATAACATTTTAACTTAGACTTGTGAAAACCCAATTTATCACCTGAAATATTTCTTCCATGTTTCTTGAAGAACCTCTTCGATCGTTGACATAACATATCATATTGCCAAGATATATCCAATTCAGTTAGCTGATCATCATCAAGTGCATCAAGATCATCGCTGGTTAACTTTGCATCAGCAACATCTTAATAATCGAACCAAAAGATGATGAAATCAAGGCATAAATCATTTTAGCACAATCTTCTGTTGATTCAGCAGAAAAGGCATTCTGATTTGAAAATTTTGGAATTGTAAAGCTACAACCCTGTGAAGATTTGTTATCCGAATTATCAGAAATTCCAGTCAAGAAAGTTGTAACTTGGTGCAGAACTCAGACTTGGTTTAGCTTTAGCATTCATTCTTGCCGTATTCTCACCATGATACAATTCAGGATGTTGCAAAGTAGCAGTTGATTTCTTGGAGTTGAACATTTCCATTTCTCTAGCATGAAGTTTTCCAGTAAGCTCGTGAAACGTCATGGTAGAATAATCCTTGTCATGAGTGAGTAGCAAAACATAATTCTCCCATTTTTCGGGTAAAGCTTCCATAATCTTTTCTTTCAAATCAGCAACAGATTTCTCAATACCAACTACCTTTAATTCACTCATTAGATGTGAAAACCGTGAAACGAGAGCAGTAATGTTCTCATTCTCATAATTTTGAAAATTATCAAATTCTTTGTTCAAAACTTTCTTCCGACTTTTTTTTGTAATCATCATTACCTTCACATCTTGCTGAGAGAGCATCTCACAATTGCTTTGATTTCTTACAAGTGCTGAATTGATGTAACAATTCAGTAGGTAAAGCCATTGTAAGATAACCATAAACTTTCTTTTCAAGCTCATAACTTTTCCTTTCAGCAGCATCAAAATCTTGAAGTTCCTTATAATCTCCTTCTTCAGTTGGTCGTTCATACAATTTCCGAATCGGAATCCATAGATCAATATCGTTTGTGCTTATGTATGCAGAAAACCATTTCTTCCAATTTTGATAATCTTCTAGCTTTAACAATTTTGGAACTTTCTGACTTGTTCCGATTTCATTATCAAAATTCAACATGGTCTGCATCGCACTTTGCATTGCAGCAAACGCATGAAATTCCGACATCGTTGAACAACTTTTAAATTCGGTTGGCCGAACCTGCTCCGATCCTAAAACTGAACTCCGAACCCTGTCCGAACCTAGAATCAAAGTCCGAACTTTGTCCGAACTGGCTCCGAAACAAAATGAACTGTCCAAACCTCTCAAATACTCCGATCTAGCACCAAACTACCTCCGAACCTTGACCGAATGTAAATGAACTCCGAACTTGATCAAGATAGACCGAACCCTGACCGAGACAGCTCCGAACCCTCACCGAAGATGTACCGAACTTCAAGTTCGGAGCAGTTACTCCGAACCTGATCAGGAAACTCCGAACTTCGAATTCATTTTTCAAAAACGCACGAAAAATGACTGATTTTGAAGAAACTCGTTACAGTGGATCAGCAAAACCAATAGAACGTGATTTAGGAACAATTTTGACACCAAAAACTCGATAGAATTGATAAACAAGACGAAAACAATCTCGAGAAATACGAAAAACGCTTCAAAAATCCGAAAATAGCAACCACAGATCAGTAGAGTGAACCAGATAGCTCTGATACCACTTGAAAATGCGTGAGCATCGGATCGTCTACTCGATCTAGCTAATCGGACATCGAAACGTAATTAACCGATTGATTTATTGATCAATGAAGAACAATTACAACCAGTAAACACTCAGATACAGACTCAGAGAATACACACTAAAAAACACACACTTAACAGATCTCGTACTCTCAAAACTCAACAATTACAAAGACCAAACATCTATATATACCCGTTGGTCCGAGATTCGGCTGAACCTCAGGTTCGGCCAGTCCGAACTTCAGGTTCGGACCTAGTTCGTCCAGACCTAGTTTGACTTGATCTTGTACTTTGTTTGATACTTCACACGACGCACATATCAGGTATCAACACACTGAAACCAAACCATCAATTGTGTTTGATTATTCAAAGTTCACTGAGAACTTGGTGGGAAATTCTGACAAACACAAAAGCTCTTATAAAAAGAAGCATGGCAAACATGTGTCTAAGGCAAATGATGATGCTCCCAAATCAAATGTGTCAAGTGATTCTGTAGGTGACAAATCGACTGGTTCTGTCAAATTGACACCTTTGGAGCAAGCCATTAAGATAAAAGAAACTGAGAAGAAAATGAAAACTTTTGAAAAAGAAAATTTTGCTAAAGGCTCAAATCTTTTTTATGAAAAAGATTTAGTAACAGCCAGCAACACAACCACACCGATGTTAATATGATTCTGGTTGCTCCTCCAAAGTCTATCAAGTTTAGTGGTATTGGTTTTGGATAAGTTTCTGAAAAATCTGAGGTCAATCAAAAGAAACCTTAGGTAAGTAAGAAAAATGATAAGAAATTGAAAGGTAAAATGGAAATTGGTGAATCATCTCATAAAATCAGAATGTATTGTCTCAAAGGTAGTTACCACATTTTTTTGATGGGGTGTTTCCATTATGCTGTGTTGATCCAAAACGAGTTGCTAAGGTGTTTTATGTTGATTCCGAGGAGAATGGTGTGTATGATCATGGTAGTGGAGAAAGTGGATCGTTGCTAAAACTTAGGACGAGTCCAAATGATCAGGATACTCAAAAGTCAAACCCTCCAAAAGATCAGAAATCTGTTTCCAAAACAAAAACTTCCAAATACTCACCAAAGAGTTCTTACAACTCTGATGGTCGGTTTTCAGATAAAACAAATGATTTTGATTACAAATCCTATGGTTTTTGTGATGAATATGATTTCTATGATGATTTTGGTAAATTTGAACAAAACAAAGCACAAAGGATAAAACCAAAAGGGTATGCTGATCAATGTGGAGTTGATGACTATGGTTTTTATAACCAATTTGGGTATGTTACTCCTAGGCTTAAATCTCTTCCAAAGCATAAATCTCGAAGATTTAATACTAAAGCACCAAGGAGAGTTGTTAAGCAAAAGTTTGATGATAACACATCGACTGATTCAGGAAATAGTCTTCCTAGGGTCTTTGTTGATCGTAGGCGGTGTTATCATTGTTATCAACAAGGTCATCTCAGAAATAGATGTCCTATTATGGCAAAGAAACGAGCTTCCGCTGTTAGTAAATACCAATCTGATTTCGTTTCTAAGCCAAAGGAGATAGATGAAAATGTGGTAACAAAACAGTTTTTCAAACGAGAAAATTTTTTCAAACATCAAAAATCTTTTGGAAGTTCATCCTCGGGTGACTCTGCTACTGATTCATCTATCCCAGCATTAAGGCAAAAGTGCCTGCCTACATTGTCCTCAAAAGCCACTAAAGACTTTTCTGAAGATACCGGTCGACCCAAAGCTGAAAGCTTGGGTCCAGATTCTCATTAATAATTTTCTAAAATGTGCAGGGTGCTCGCAAGCCAGCTGTCAACAACTTCTAGGTAGTTGATTGTGGAGCATCCAGGCACATGACGGGTAATATTTCTCTGCTTTCAGACGTCAAACCAATTAACAGAGGAAATGTCACTTTTGCTGGCAATAAAGGTGGAAGAATCACCGAAGAAGGAAAGATGGGTAACGAGAAGGTCACGTTTGATAAAGTGTAATTTGTGGAAGAACTGCAACACAACCTGCCGAGTGTATCACAGATTTGTAATAAGCAGTATACTGCTGCTTTCACGAGTTCTGAGTGTGTAATTCTGAAACCTAGAATTCAAATCCCTGATGATTGGATTGTGATGTGTGCACCAAGATCTCATGATCTATATGTGTTAAACATGAATGAATCTTCGTCTGCTGTAGCTACTACTTGTTTTATCTCTAAAGCTACTGAAAAAGATTCAATTCTGTGGCATCGCCGTATGGGGGCACATCAACTACCGCAAAATGAATTACTTAATTAATCATAATCTGGTAGAAGGAGTTTCGAAGAATCGGTTTTCAATCAATGACGTGTGTGTTTCTTGTAAGAAAGGAAAACAACGGAAGAAGTCACATCCATCCAAATGACTTAATTCGATTGTAACTCCGTTAGAGCTGCATTCAAAGGATGAAACTTTAGATACTATTCAGAAATTGTTGTCCAAGTTTGAATATCGATGTAAATATACAAAATATGTCGTATTCGTACTGACAATGGTACCGAATTCAAGAATGTTAAAATGACAACTTTCTGTGATTCTCTTGGAATTGTACAAGAATTCAGTGCATCATACACTCCTCAACAAAATGGAGTTGCTAAAAGAAAGAATCGAACATTGATTGAGGCGGCACGAACTATGCTGTCTGATGCACATTTACCTACCAAGTTTTGGTCTGAAGCAGTTCACACCGCATGTCATGTGCTCAGTTGTGTTCTGATTTTTAAGAGATTCAACAAAACAAGTTATCAATTGCTAAAGGGTCGTAAGCCGAATCTTCATTTCTTAGAGCCATTTAGGTGTTTATGCACGGTTCTCAAGGAAGGTGGGAAATTTGAAGCCAAAGTTGTTGACGGCATCTTTGTTGGGGTATCAGTATCCAATGAAATGGGTTTATTTTCCTTCTTCTAAGACAATTGAGAATCATTTGAATGTGGATTGTCATAGACACACTTTTCTGACACCCAAATAGGTTGATATTCTTGCTTTTGATTACAAGACCTTATCTGATTCTTTCTCGGCTGCACACAATGTTTCTGCTGATGAGCATGCTGAAGAACTTATAGGTGTTGCTATGGTACATGCAATACTTAATCCTGGTTCATGGGTCCTAAGGCTTCCAAGTGTTTCTAATGCTACTTCATCTAGTCAGAATGTTTCTAACTTAGAAACAATGAGTTCGTATGATGATGATAAGAGTACGTTTCATGAAGCTGAATCAACACTGGTTGATGATCCAATTACTCTACCAAGTACAGGTTCTTCAGTGCCTGTTTCTTTACCTATCAGTGATCTTTCAAGCTTAAAGGACGCAGATGCAACTTTAAATAATCTTGCAGACAATATTCAAGTTCCTGATTCGACTACGCTTCGGATTCATAATATACATCCTCAAGAGAATATAATTGGATATCCGAATTCTGGGGTGCGCACATGGCATCAATTGGTTGATTCTGTTGATGCATTAATTGCTAAAATTAGGGATTCCGGTGTTCAGAATGAAGTATTTCACTCATGTTTCTTGTCTCAAGTTGAACCTACCAATGTTGATCAAGCGTTGGAAGATGCTTCTTGGGTAGAAGCGATGCAGGAAGAATTGCAGCAATTTCAGAAATTAGGAGTTTGGCATCTAGTACATTTACCCGCTAATTCTAAAAAACCTTGTGGAACGAAATGGGTTTTCAAGTGCAAGAAGGATGATCGTGGTATCATCGTCAGAAACAAGGCTCGGTTAGTAGTTCAAGGTTTCTCTCAGATTGACATTGATTTCAATGAAGTATATGCTCCTGTAGCAAGAATTGAGGCTATCAGGATCTTTCTAGCTTTCGCGGCACATCATGGTTTCAAAGTATATCAGATGGATGTTAAAAGTGCGTTTTTGAATGAGAAAATTCATGAAGAAGTATATGTAAAGCAACCGCCTGGTTTTTATGATCCAGAGTTTCCTGAGCGGGTGTATAAGCTAGACAAGGCTTTATATGGTCTTCATCAGGCTCCAAGGGCTTGGTATGAGACTCTTTCTACACACCTTCTAGAAAATGGATTTAAACGTGGCAAGGTGGATTGTACTCTGTATTCAAAGAAGTTTGGGAAGGATTTGCTGCTGGTCCAAGTTTATGTAGATGATATTATTTTTGGAAGCACAAATGACAACTTATGCAATGAATTTGAGTGTGTCATGCAAACGAAGTTCAAGATGAGTTCGATGGGGGAGATGGGTTTCTTTCTGGGTCTTCAAGTTCATCAATCTGCCAAAGGCATATTTTTGCATCAAACAAAATATGTGTCCAATATTTTAGCTCGCTTTAAAATTGGAGATGTCCGGATCCCAAGTACACCTAACCAGGTTTCACATGGTCTTGAACCAGATGAGTCTGGTGACAATGTTGATCCGACATTGTTTCGTGCAATGATAGGTTCCCTTATGTACTTAACTGTATCTCGTCCTGATATAATGTTTGTTGTATGCTTGTGTGCTAGGTACCAGGCAGCTCCCAAGGCTTCTCATATGGTAGCAGTAAAACAGATTTTTGCTTATTTGAAGGGCAATCCGGATCTTGGTATCTGGTACCCTAATGATGATAAGTTCGAGTTATCAGCTTATTCTGACTCAGATTATGGCGGCTGTAAAATCAATTTCAAGTCAACTACCGCTGGATGTCAGTTTTTGGGGGAGAGATTAGTGTCTGGCAATGTAAGAAACAAACTTCGGTTGCAACGTCTACTGCTGAGGCGGAGTATGTGGCTGCTTCAATTTGTTGTTCACAAGTTTTGTGGATTCAACAGTAGTTACGCGACTATGGTTTGAATTTTTTCACTACTCTCATTTTCATTGATAACTCGGCTGCTATTTCTATCACGAAAAATCTTGTTCAACATTCAAAAACTAAACACATTGACATAAGATATCACTTTATCCGTGATTACTATGAGAAGAACCATTTGATTTGCAGAAAATTCACACGGATTTTCAAAGGGCTGATTTATTCACTAAAACGTTTGATAAAACTCGCTTTCAATTATTATTGCAAATCAATGGGGTTACTCGGTTGACTGCCAAGTAAACTGTTTCAGTTGATCATTTTTACTTTCTTTTGATGTTTTCTTTTATTTCTGCTTTTTAGGGGAGATATGTAAAACTACAAAAAAAACAAATATAGTGTGTTTTCTTGTATTCAAATATGAAAAAGCATAAAAAATGGAAAAATCAAAAATTGAGAAATGTGATCCAACCTCGTGAGAAATGATAGTACATCGGTGAATGTTACTGACCATGGATAAACTAGATTGAAAGGCTGTAGGTTCTTGTTTGTTTCATTGAATGTGTCAATCAATATCTTATACTTGCTAGTATGATATAAACATAACGCTTGCCTGGAATCTGTGGTGTAACATGATTCTTGTGGTTGTGAAATCTTGATATAAGATGGAAAATAAAAAATAGCATAAATAAGTGTTCTAGTGTATGCATGCGTTCTTTCGAAAGATCTAAACTTGTTTGATTTTCTTTATTTTGTGAAACGATCGGACTTTCTCTGCGTATCGAAAGATCGACCTGATCGTTGTTCGTTTAACGTTCTGCTTTATTTTTCTTGGTGTTTCGTATAACTCATCGGACTTTCTCTGCGGGTACGGGAGTATCGACCTGATTGTTGTTGAGTTATACAATTTCAACTTGTTTTGCTTTCTTATTTTCCTAAACAATCGGAACGACTTATATCTGTAAATACTCAGAAGGCCGACCTGATTGTTGTTTGTTTAGGGTTCTGCTTTCTTTTTGCATGAAACACTATGAACGACTTATATTTGTAAATATTCATTGATGAATAAGAGAAAAATAAAAAATATCATAAGTCAGATTTTCAATTGTTAGAGCATGTTGTGATTGTCTAGTGCTAAGTCTTGGTATTTTGAATATGTAATTTATAAGTTTGTGTTTTATAGATCCAGCGAATCAGTGGCGGATCAGGTGGTACGCCGGACCACCTGATACGCTGATAAGTTGATCCGCTGGCCAGTCTCTATATATAGGTTTCAGTTTGATTCAGA
>JBCNJP010000027.1:78705786-78722809 GCA_039602395.1 Deinandra increscens subsp. villosa
TTGTTGGTACATTATATGTGGCAACGGGCTGGATCGAATAGAGTGTTGAAGACAAATGTTTGACCTAGTTTTGTATTGGCCGAACCTTGGCCGAACCCAAGGTTCGGCGGCTCCGAACTCTGGCCGATCTTCAGGTTCGGAGGTCAGGTTTTAGGTGTCTATAAA
Source organism: Deinandra increscens subsp. villosa (assembly GCA_039602395.1). Lineage (NCBI taxonomy): Eukaryota > Viridiplantae > Streptophyta > Magnoliopsida > Asterales > Asteraceae > Deinandra > Deinandra increscens. The sequence goes on from JBCNJP010000027.1 coordinate 78,705,952, forward strand.
TAGGTCGTTTGTCTTGTAATTTACTAGTTGTTCATGAGAGCTTGTGTGTGTGAGAACTAGTGTTTTGTACTCTGAATCTCTGTAATCGTTCTATTGGTTAATGAGATTGAGTCGTTTTATTTACATTGCTTGTTCTCGTTGTTTATCACGTTATTGATGTCGAACTAAACCGATCCACACGCTCCAGCGTTTTCAAGTGGTATCAGAGCTTTCTGGTTGTGTTTAGGTTCGATTTGATTCAATTCGTGAGTCACAAAGCTCGGTTTCATCTTTGTTTTTCAAAATTCTCGTTCAAAACAGCATGTTTTTCGTTCAATATGCTTGTTTTTGTTCGTTTTGGTTAGTTTGAGTGTCCACAGCTCGAGAGGTGTCATTTTGAGTGAGTTTTTCCGAAATTCTTTGGTTTTTCGCGTTCGGCCGAACTCCACGTTCGGTGTAACTGCTCCGAACTCCAGGTTCGGAGTACGCTCGGCATAACCGCTCCGAACGCCAGGTTCGGTGAGGTTCGGTGAAGTCTCGGGTGAGGTTCGGTGAAGTCTCGGAGTCCTGTTCATAGTTCGGTAAGGTTCGGAGCTCGTTCGGTGAGCGTTCGGACTAGATTTATCGTTCGGTGAAGTTCGGACTAAGATCGGAGGTTCTTCGGGGTTATTGAGGTTCGGCGAGAGATCGGAGGAAGTTTGGTGAAGTTCGGACCAGTTCGGACCAGTTCGGACAGATCAGATTTTTTTTCCAAATTTTGAACATGTCGGATTTTCAAGCATTTGCTGCTATTCAAACTCAAATGCAAGCGTTACTCAACTATGACAATGAGATTGGAACAACACAAAAAGTTCCAAAGTTGCTCAAGTTCGAAGATTATGCCAATTGGAAAAAGAGATTTGAGGCGTATATCGGAACAACGGATCCAGATTTATGGATTGCTATGGATGCACCGTATGTGTATCCGGTTGGTGCTAACAATGTTCCCATCATGCAACGTAATCTGGATCTTACACAGAAAGCTGATTATGTTCGTGAGCAGAAAGCATATGGATTGATCACTCAAGCATTACCAAAGGAATTATTGCATCAATTTAAAAGTTGCAAACACGCTCATGAGTTATGGTCAACTCTGAAGGAGAGATGTGAAGGCAATGAGCAATATAAAAAGAGCAAGAAAAAGGTTCTGAACAAAGAATTTGACAACTTCAAACACTTTGAAGGTGAAGGTGTTTCTGAACTGATTTCGAGGTATTGCCACTTATTATCAGAAATGGATACCGTTCAAATCAAAAAGGATGATGAAGAGCTTAAAGAGAAACTACTTGAAGGTTTACCTTCTAAGTGGGAATCATATGTTTTGATGATAACAAATGATAAAGATTTTTCAGAATTAACTTTTGTGAAATTGTTGGGCAAGTTGCAAGCAAGAGATTTGGAAATGAAGAACGTGAATACTACTCCTGCTGAAGTCCAGAATCCGGATGTTTATTACGGATCAAATGCTGCTACTATTTCGGGTAAATCGGGCAAGACAGCAAATTCTGCTCCTGCAACGGCATTCATGGCTGGAAGTTCACATTTACCAAATTCAGGAACTAGTTTGGGATCTAATAGCAATGAGTATAGTTATAGTTCTGGAGGTTGTAGTGCTTCAATTCCGGCGAGTAATTTGATGGATAAAAGCAAGATGGCTATGTCTGTGTCAACAACGGAGGATTATATGGCACTAGTGTCTGCTTTGGTGTCATCTTATTATGGACTTATCACTGGAAAAGTAAGCAATGCAGAGCTAACTGAGGAAGATTACGATCAAGTGGATCCTGATGACTTGGAATTAATGGATATTAATTGGCAATTTGCTATGCTTGCGAGGAGGGTTAAGAGATTCTTGAAGAAGACTGGAAGAAAAGACCTGAATTCTGGAGGTCGAATCGGTTTTGATAAGTCGAAAGTGAGATGTTATAATTGTTCTAACTTCGGACACTTTGCTCGAGAATGTTCTCAACCAAAGAAACAAGAATATCAGAAATTTAATTCCAAACCATCTGCATCTGGAATCAACAATTCATCGACCTCAGGGAGTTCTTTAAATTCTAAATCTAATTCTGAACCCACTAAAGCTTTAGTATCTCAAGTAGATAAAACCTATAATTGGGGTAATCAGTTTACTGATTCATCTGCTTTGATTGTTAAACATGTGCAGGATGATGATACTATGACAGAATCCACTCAAGATGGAGATGATTCTCATGGTGACGTAATTGGTGAAAGTTCTGTTGAAGTTAATGATGATAAAGTTGCTTTTATGACAAGTCTATCTGAGAAGGCGGAATCTAATGCTAAAAGCATAAAAAAATGGAAAAATGAAAATTGAGAAATTGATCCGACCAAGCGAGAAATGATAATACATCGGCATGTGTTATCAACCACGGATAAAGTAAAATTAAAGGCTGTAGGTGCTTGTTTGGTTAGTTGAATGTGTTAGGGTAAATCTGATATATGCTAGTATGATATAAACATAAAGAAATTGCTTGATTATTTGTGAGACACATCATGATGAGTATTGTGTGATCTTGGCATGAAAAATGAAAAAGGCAAAAACAGAATAAGAGATGTTCTGGTGTATGCATGTTTTCATTTTGCAAAGATTTAAACTTGTTTGATTTTCTTTATTTTGTCAAACGATCGGACTTTCTCTGCGTATCGAAAGATCGACCTGATTGTTGTTCGTTTGACGTTCTGCTTTATTTTCTTTGGTGTTTCGTATAACTCATCGGACTTTCTCTGCGTGTGTGGAAGCACCGACCTGATTGTTGTTGGGTTATACAATTTCTGCTTTATTTTTCATTTCTTATTTTCCTAAACAATCGGACTTTCTCTGCGTGCCTACCAGCCGACCTGATTGTTGTTTGTTTAGGGTTCTGCTTTATTTTTGCATGAAACACCATGAACGTTAAATCTCTGAGGAAATCAAATTCTGTGAATAATACAAAAATAATAAGAATAAGCCAGATTGCCAATATGTCTGATTGTGTGGGTTTTCATAATATCAATGCTTGCTTAATACATCTTAACATATCAGAAAGCTATAAAAATTGATCTACCCGAGCTGAAATAAACTGAAAAGTTGTATTTGCTGCCAACTTGACTTGCATGCTGATTAAAAATGAAATTGAAGTGTGTCTGATGCATATTTGACCGATATGATCTCGCGTCTGGATCTTTCTCACAAAAATACTTAATTTATTTCAGTTCTAGTTATTTGATTTCAATTCTGTTTTGGTTTGTTTCTTTGAAGAATTGTAAAATCTCAAAAAGATTTTAGGTGTGTTTTAGCATAATTTTAGAAAAATTCAAAAAAAAAATGTTTGGTGTGTTTGAAAATTTACAAAATATCAAAAAGATTTTGATTCTGCTTTATTTTCGATCAACCGATTGGTGAAAGATTACAAATTATGCCGGGAACAACCAAAAGGACTTGATTTCAGAAATTTCATCATAAAATTGAACAAGTTTGTATCAAATTGTTTAAATTTTAAAACTTTGTGGTTCAATTTGAAGATTCATCAAACTTAAGGTTTAATTTGAAAATTTTTGGAAAATGACCTAACTTGACGTTCGGAGGTCCGAACTTGGAGTTCGGAGGTCCGAATGCTGAAGCTCGGTGGTCCGAACGAGGAGTTCGGAGGGAGCTCGGAGAGAATTCGGGGGTCCGAGGTAGGAGTTCGGACAAGTTCGGTGAAACTCTTGGTCCGAACGAGGAGTTCGGAGGGAGCTCGGAGGTCCGAACGGGATGACCTATAAATACTCCGAATCAGGAGTTCGGAGGTCATAAATTCCTGTTGACTCCGAACGCTACCGAACGGCTGCCAAAATTTTTAATTTTCCAAAAACAGTGTTATTTGAGTGATTTGAGTACAGATTCAGGTAGATACTGTATTTCCGAGTACTGGGGTGTACTTCTTTGTGGTTTTTGGTCATTAATGTGTGTGATTTCTGTGAATAACCGTTCCGACTGTTAACTAAAACTCAGATCTGAAATAACTCAATGTAAACAGGTTTTTAAATGTGAAAAACTGGTTTCTGTGTGTTTGTTATCATAAACCGACCATAGGTGTGTGTTGATTTTAATTGATTTGGCCGGAATCGTTACTTTTCAAATTCAAATCGTCGGAGATGTTCGAGCTCCGAACGTGAGGTTCGGAGGCTCCGAACTTGTGGTTCGGAGCAGGCTCGGACAAAGGCTCCGAACTTGTAGTTCGGAGCTGGCTCGGACAGAGTTCGGCCAAACTCAAATTTTGAGTCAAAAAGTTGTTGTTTTATGCAATTGACAATGATTTGACGAATTTGGTGATTTTATCTGTTAATAATATGACATTTAATGAACTTTTCATGTTATGTGTTTTCAGAAATGGCTGTGAATTTAAAAGTTGGAGATAAACACAATGTCTGTGCACATCTCGGTGTTGGAATATCAAAGCTTGAACATTTTGGTGGAAATGGCATATTTGATTTCCTGAGACGTTCCAGGATTCATTATGCTATAACAACAACATGTGATGTGTATCGGGATATAATCTTGGAATTCTGGAGCAATGCACGAACGATAACTGACGGTCCGATCAGAATTTCAGCAACAGTTCAAAATCAGACAGTTGAATTCACTGAAGCAGATATCAGAAGGGTGTTACATTTGGAGTCTGATACATTGAATGCACCGTTAGCATTTCCGCATGAAGATAATGTTGCATTTTTGAAGCGTATCTGGTATTCTGATGATCCAAGTAAAGAGTGGGTCTACAAGTCATCATTGAGCGTACCCTACAAGTATTTGGTGCATGTGCTGCTAGTGTGTCTGGGACACAGGATTTCAGGGTTTGATGAAGTTCCTCAGATCACAATTTCTTTGCTGAATGCCTTAGTACTGAATCGTCCTTACAACATTTCTGGGATGATTTTTCATTACATGAGAGATAATCTTACTCAGAGGCAGAAGAAAGCAGCTATTTATCCAAGATTCATTCAGATGATCTTGAATGACTTGTATCCAAACTTGGTGAAGAATGATAATCAGAAGATGATATTGAAACACATGACAGAAGCTAGTGTTGGTGCTTTAGCATCTTATCAGAAGATGGCACCTGAGTTGAAGCCCAAATTTAAACGCCTGATTGGTCATTTGGCGAATCCTGATTATGTTGCACCAGCAGCTGGTGCACCACGCCATAGCCAAGACAGTGATTCAGATGAGTTGGATTACAGTTGGATTGTGGACAGAAATCAGAATCCACAACAAGGACGTGTGAAAAGACCAAAGAGACGAACTCCGGTTGCTCAAGAGCCGGATGTTCAAACCCTAATTGGCTCTGAACCAGCAGTATCTCAACCTGCTGTTTCTCAACCTGCTGTTTCTCAACCTGCTGTCTCTCAACCAGCTGTGTCTCAGCCAGTTGTGTCTGAAACTGTAAGTGTGACTGAGACAGCTGCAGTGAATACGTTGATTGATGAATCTGATGAATCTGAGGATGATGATGAGTTTCTGAATATGGGGGCTGACTCTGAAGACGTATCGGATACAAACGATCCGTTTGTCCGAGTCTTGATTAATTCAAAGTTTGTGAAGTTGAGAAAATGTAGTGATGCTCATCTAGCATATCGTCTGGGCCAGAACAAAAGCAATGACCGATACCAGGGTCGTGTGTATGATCAAGTAGCCTCATCTGCTTCTGACGAAGATTATGATCCTTCAGCTGATTCTGTACATGGTAAAGGAAAGCAATCAGTTGCTGGTTCCAAACGAAGATTGAAGTCTATATCAGCTGGTGGTAAAGGCAAGAAGAGAAGGACTCAGCAATATGTTTTACAGCCTCGTTCTGGGATGTCTTCTTCTTCTGTGTCTGTGCCAGAAGTTACTACTACGGTTCAGACTTCGGTGTCTGATGTGCAGGCTGATTTCTTGCGTGATCTGATGAATGCAACAAGATCAACAACTGTGAGCACGGCACCTTCAGCAAGTGCTGGTGCGCAGTTTGTTCCTCAGTCTATGGGTTCTACACCCACAACTCCGGTGTTTTCCACAGCTACTACTACAAATGCTTCTCCAGATATCAACTTCAATTTTGAGCAAGGTTCTGTGTCGTTTTCTCAGGCTAGTATTCTTCAGAGTGCTCTTCAAGATCAGCAACAACAGCTTGATAGCCTAAAGTCTAAAGTTGGTGAGCTACAGGCTAGTAATGAAGTATTGAGGGCAGAGAATTTGGCTAAAGATAAACAAATTCAACGTTTGAGCCTTGCAAGTGAAACTCAGAATTCAATGCTTGTGACGATGAGTGAGCAAATAAAATTTTTGATGGAAAAGTTTAAAGCTCAGGGGGAGATTGGTGATGGTTCAGGGTGTCGAGAAGAGTTTATGGATTACTTGAATGATGATCCCGATCAAGATGATCAAGGGAATGTAGGTGGAGGATCAGGCCCAACAGGTAATGTTAGTTCGGGTGCTGGGACATCTACATCCCAGGGGGAGAAGGATTCAATAGAAGCGATGCCGATTTCGTCAATCCCGTCCAATCAAGCTGGTACTAGTTTGAAAGAATTCCAGCATATTATTGAAAACTTAGAAGAAGGAGAGATTGCTGGTGATCTAACAGCTGAACAGCTTAAAGCAGTGTTTGAGTTGAATGATGAAGAAATGAGGAAAGTTTCTGAAGCTGAACCAGAGAAATATGAATCATCTGATCCAGAGTCTGATGACGACATTGAAGGGATTTTTGATGAAGAGATTGAAATTGAAGACATTACATCAGAAGAATACCCGGAGATGTATTCAAATGTCAACGATAATAAGTCTGGTGATGATTTTGAAGTATTTCCTGAAGAAAAGGTTACTGAAGCAGAAGAGAGACTGAAAAAGAAAGAATCAGAGAAACCTGAAGATTCAACGGTCAAGGAGTTTAAAGAACAGAAACAACGTTGGGTGATGGATGAATATATGAAAGAGTTCCATGCCAACTATGTTCCTCCTGCAAAGCCGATTATTCAAAGACCGTTTTTTAAGTTCAAGGGTCAAGTCTCAGGTGATATAATCAGTTGGATGTATTCTGCAAGGTTGAAGTGTTATGGGGTTAAACGCCAAAATGGTGTTCAATACTTTAAGCGTGCAAGTGATTTTAGTAGTCTACCAGTGTGGGATGTGCGAGAACTGTCTAGAAAGCCTTTCTGTAATTATGAGAATGATGATGTGGGCTTTCATTTCAAGAAGATGTTAGAGAGAGAGTGCAGAGAAGGGTTTAAGTTCTTGAATCCTCAGAGACCTAAAAGACGTCGATCTCGCACCAGAATACATGAAAGAACTGGTAAGAAGCTGATTGTATTGGTGTTTAAGAAGAAACCGGTAGTGATGAAGAAAATTCCTCTCATGCCAATGGAACTTGATTTTATCAAGGACCTGCGTTGGTGGTATTATAATGAGAGTACCGGAGAAGCTATGATAGTGCTGGAGAAGGAAAACCGGGTTGTTCGAATCTATGATCCGATGTGGCTGATCAATCTATCCAAGGCTGATATTGAAGAGCTGTATTACAATCCGATTCTGTATCACCCTGACTACATGGAACTTGCATTGAAGTTTCAGAGGGTGATCAGAGTTTGCTTTGCCTTCAACATTTACGCAGGAAACAATCATGATTTGATTCGAGAAAGAAATGGGGCTGATGCTGATGTTCAAGGCTGAAGACGAAGGATCCAGCTGTTGTCAAGGGGGAGTTTGTTGGTACATTATATGTGGCAACGGGCTGGATCGAATAGAGTGTTGAAGACAAATGTTTGACCTAGTTTTGTATTGGCCGAACCTTGGCCGAACCCAAGGTTCGGCGGCTCCGAACTCTGGCCGATCTTCAGGTTCGGAGGTCAGGTTTTAGGTGTCTATAAATAGGTCGTTTGTCTTGTAATTTACTAGTTGTTCATGAGAGCTTGTGTGTGTGAGAACTAGTGTTTTGTACTCTGAATCTCTGTAATCGTTCTATTGGTTAATGAGATTGAGTCGTTTTATTTACATTGCTTGTTCTCGTTGTCTATCACGTTATTGATGTCGAACTAAACCGATCCACACGCTCCAGCGTTTTCAGCATTGGATGGTCTATCTGTGTAAGGATCAAACAAACCCTCACGCGATATCTGGTCTAGTGAAACCGTGCGGAATCCGGTTTAACTAGATGATTCAAGAAGACCAATAAAAATCAATGTAATCGAAAAGTATGTAAAGCAATTGAAACAAACCGATTAGTAGAAACACGATTGACTTGAACACTGGTTACTGCTTACACCTTTGATCGAATTCTCTATGGAGAATTCGATGATCACCTCCACACACAAACTGACTAGCAACCCTAAAACAATCTAGGAGTAGACTATTTATAGTAGAGATTGACTTGGTGAACAAGTCAATCTCTTTACAATTTTCGTAAACCCTGGCCCATATACTAACAAAATCGGACCTAGAACCCCTACACATATTAGCCCAATTACATATTAATACTAGCCCAAAACCACTAAACAAGCCCAAATCAATCTAATGCGAAAGCCTTAAATTTCAGGTCTTTACAATCTTCCCCTAGGCTTTAGCATTAGACGGTCTTCACATTCTGAACTTCTTGGACAAATTCACAGTTGCTGGATCGTACCAGAGCTCCTTGGCTACAATCTCAGCTACTGCCCGAGTGTAACATTTAGCATATTCTTCAGTGTCTGGGCAACACTCAATCTGATGATTAGCTAAGACCAGAATGTCTTTCTTGTGGAACCGCATCAGATCATGAACTTCCATGACATTGATGGTCTGGGACTTGCAGAGAATCTTTGCTTCACCAGAATAATCACTGTATGCCCATGTCTGAAAGTCATGCAGACAGTCTTCAGGATGTCTCATGGGAAGAGGAATCGTCTTTGTCTTGTCTGTAGGTGGATACAAGACATTTGTAAACTTCTTGAGCTTCTCATCTTCCTTCCCCGGGATACATTTCTTTCCATCCCATTTGAAAACTTTCCTGTATTTCATCACATACGACTTCTTATGAGGAAAATCCTCAAACCTCCTGAACTTGCTCCTCACAGCTTTCTCCAATTTCTTATAGAAATATGTGGCTTGATCATTGTTTGACAGGTTGGAGAATGGAGCCTGATACAGCATAGTCAAATCCACGTTCGTCCAGGAGTAGAACTGAGTCCAGCTTTTGTAATACTCCAATGGATACTGACCCCTTCTTCTTACTACGAACATGTTCTTTTCATCATCAAACATCCATGTCTTCACTGGTGCAGTAATGCCTTGTCTATCATGATAGTGCTCTCCCAGTTGAATTAGATACCGCTCAGGTGGATAGGCAAATGTTTGTGACTCCCACCCTCCATCAAAATCAGAAGCGGGAACAGTCATATAGTCTCTATCTCTGGTATCTTTGTCATCACTAGAGGCTTCTGGCAATACTGGTTGTGTATCCTCAGGAATATCTGCTTCAAAGTCAAACACTGGTGACTGAGAGGAATCACCTGCACCTGAACCTCTTTCTGTTTTATCTCCCTGCTTAGACTTCTCTGAATTTAGCTGCCTGATCAGCTTGTGAAGTTCTCTCAACTGCCTTGTGAACTCTCTGTTAACTTTCTTCTGATTCTCCAATTCAGTATTATGCACCTTCTGAATATCTATCAGATCACTAATAACTTCATTCTGAGTATCATTCTGGGCTTTCAAACCTGCTATCTCAGCTCTGAGTTCCTTCTCTAATCTGAACTCCGGGGTTTCTACTGCCTTCCCCTTATCTTGAGCTGTGGGCTGTGAAGAAGATGGACCAGCACTTGAGCTTGTGACTGGCGGGACATATGAATTCAATCTTCTTCTGCTAGGGTCACTGGGGCCTTCCGTGTGGTGTGATGTAGCAGCTGACACAGTGTCTGTCTTATCAGTCTCATCAGTCTCTTCAAATGTAACAGAAGCACCGAGGGGAGGATCCTCTGTGGCTTTCCGTTTTCTGATCAATGGAGTCTCAGTTGTCTCAGTCTCAACTTCCTGGATGTCAACATCGTCCGGATATGTATCATAGTTGATTGACTCGTCACCTTCAAAATTAAGTGCTCCAATCTGCACATCTTCCAAATCAAATTCTTCCCAGTCAGAATCATCTGGAAGATCAACCACTTTCTGCTGAGGAGGGGTCATATAATGTTCTTCATCTACCGATGCATTTCTGTTAACAGGAACCTCCTCTCTCACAATCTCAGCGAATTCTCCAAACTTATCCCCAAATGGCATCTGATCAGACAATTTCTTCCTTGGATTGATCATTGGGAATACTTCAATACCCATCGGTTTTGTGTCATGAGTGTTATTGGTCTTCCTCAGGTTTGGGTATCTTGAATCCAGAACTAGCTGGATGAACCTTGGAACTGTTAGTGTATGAACCTTGTGTGGTCGTTACTGTTCGAATTGACGAACAGACTGATTTGAGAGTGGACAAAGTCTGGGGGTCCGAGCCTCGGCCGAACTCAAGGTTCGGAGGCTCCGAACCTTGGCCGAACTCCAGGTTCGGAGGTCCCAGGTTCGGCCCAGAATGAAATAGTATAAATAGTGAAGTCTTTGTATTTCATTGTAAGTTTTTGTCCAGTGTCTTCTCAGATGAATGTGTTGAGAGGGAGGTTCTGTCCGACCTCCCCCGGAGCTTAATCGTTTGTATACTCCTTCGGTTTATGTAATCATTCAACACAATATATGACAAAACTTCCGTCTCATCCATAGAATCGATCTTTACATGCTTTTTCAGGAACTGCTGCAAACTTCTTATCTCTGGACACCACAGACTTCACATCTTCAAATATCATCCTAGACCAGTTGAACCGAACACCTTTGACTAGTGACACCATTGCATGGGTGTGCACTTGGTTCAGCTGATCCGTAGAGCTCTTCTTGGCAATGACACATTTCTGCAAATAATGTGCCAGCATTCTCCAGTACGGCGGAATGAGAGCTTTCACAGTGGGTGGAGAAACTGTGATGTATCCCATTTGCTTCAAACACTGGGACACCATCTCTTTGTCTAGCAAAGTAGAATCGGCAGCTACGTCTTTCAGTCTGAGTGCCTGTCTGAAATTCTCTTCAGTTAAGGTTACATCAGTATTCTGAATCCTGGCAATAATCTTCTTTCCATCTTCTGACACTCCTGCTGTCTTCCAGAATTCTTGCATCATCCGTTTGCAAATCACTGGATTTGTTGTGAGTGCAAAATGTAAACAGCATTTCTTGAGACCTGCTATCATTGATAGATACTTCTCTTTGTATTCTGCAGGAGGATCCAGTAAGTAAGCCACCTGATTGTGATCCTTTACAAACTCCAAATCCCTGCGCTCACAGACACATATAAACAACCAAAACACCCAAAAAATTCATTAGTTTTAAGGATTTCTCGAAAAACGGACAGCATAACGGCTTAAAATTGAATGAAAACCATTGAAAATATCATCAGGTACCTTTCCGATCGAAAAACAAGGCTTTCGATCGGAAAGCATCCATCTGATCGAAAAGTCCCATGGTTACCGAGAATCTTGGTCGAAAAGTCTAAATCCCGATCGAGAAGTCCAAAACTCCGATCGAAAAGTATAACTCTCGATCGGAAAGTCTGGTACCTCGATCGAAAAGTCTGAAGGCCGGTCGAAAAGCACAAGGGCTGATCGAGAAGCCTAAAGATCTCGGCAAGTCGTGATCTAGAAGGGTCAGGGCCGATCGAAAAGTACGAGGGCTGGTCGAAAAGCCCTTAACCCGATCGAAAAGTGTCTTCTTCTTCGATTCAAACCTGCAACTCAATCGAAAAGGTCAAGAACACATGTTTTCACCATGATTTCACTTAACTGCCTTTCCCAACCTATCATTTATCTCATTCCCGACCCCAAATTTCACAAAGTATAACCACTTACTCAAGCCTATCAACCGGAGGACGAGCAACGCGCTTCAATCTGGGAGCCATTGCTCAAATCGATGGCGGGAAGGTAATCCCACAGTTAACCATCCAGCTAACCATTGTTCGCTTCTAACCATTCAGTTAACCATTGGTTCGCTGGAACGCTAACCATTAGTTAGTTGGCTAGCTAACCATTGGTTAGTTGGCTAGCTAACCATTGGTTAGTTGGCTCCTTACCAAAGATAAGGAGCTTGGTTAGTTGACACTAAGACTCAACACAAAGCTCTCTTTTAGATACAACATACGAGCCACACTGTAGCATAGGATTATGCTCTAACAGACTCCCCCCTTAACGTGTGATGAATCTATTCTAAGTAAATCTCTAGTCTTCAATCTTCAACATTGTTGCATCTGATCTTCAACTTAAAACTTCTTCTCATCTATAGAGCTTGCATGGCTGGATCAGAACTTGATCAACTTTTGAACTTGTAAGATTCACTTGTAAAAGATACTTCAAGCTCCCCTTTTACCATGCTTGAGGCTTGGCACACAGAACCTGCAACTTTAGAAGACAAAAGTGCGGTTTTTCCTTTTTGATTTATCAAAAAATAATTTAATCTTGGCGCACAACTTCTCTTTGAGAATCCAAGATATAGTTTTGAAATCATAATTTTGTATCATGTATCGATCGGTCGACAACAAATAAGAAACAAAATCATTTTGACTTTTTGATACTTTATATCAAAACACACCGAAAATCTTTTTGATTTTTCTATGTTTATGTTAAAACACAACTAAAATCTTTTTGGACCTTTCAGTTATGAAACATAAATGCAATACTGAATTAGACACTATTTTTTTGTCTTTTGCAAGAAGATCACAAGTTGGTTTTTCCTTTTTGATTTATCAAAAAATAATTTAATCTTGGCGCACAACTTCTCTTTGAGAATCCAATATATAGTTTTGAAATCATAATTTTGTATCATGTATCGATCGGTCGACAACAAATAAGAAACAAAATCATTTTGACTTTTTGATACTTTATATCAAAACACACCGAAAATCTTTTTGATTTTTCTATGTTTATGTTAAAACACAACTAAAATCTTTTTGGACCTTTCAGTTATGAAACATAAATGCAATACTGAATTAGACACTATTTTTTTGTCTTTTGCAAGAAGATCACAAGTTGGGATCATACTGAACATAACATGTTGAACTACACTTCAATATAAGTTACTTCAGCACATAAGCCATGTCTATTGTTGGTATAATTTGTCCAATTTAAACTCAAGTAGATCACACTCATAACATCTGGATATGTTAAGGTATTGATTAAGTTTTCTTTGACTAGTGTACCCACACTATCAGACATACTCAGATAAGATTTTGTATCACACTTTGTGATTTCACTTGTAATTTAACACATAGTGATTGTATTTATGATATAGTCAACTATGTTCCATGCAAAAATAAATAAGAACGTTAAATCGTCTACCTTAAGGTCGATCTTTCGATACGCAGATAAGGCCTTGGATTTAACAAAATAAGAAAATAAAAAAAAATTGAAATTGTATAATTTAACAACAATCAGGTTGATACTTACGTATACGCAGAGAAAGTCCGATGAATTATACGAAACACCAAAGAAAATAAAGCAGGACCTCAAACGAACAACAATCAGGTCGATCTTTCGATAGGCAAAGAAAGTCCGATCGTTTGAGATTATAAAGAAAATCAAAAAAGTTTAAATTCTTGCAAAATTAACACATGTATACACAGTGAATTCTCATTTTTTTTTTCACATATCTTTTCAATATCTTGAGATACGCTTCAAGATGTTGTCCACTTGGTCAAGCATTAGTATGTAATGTATATCATATTTGAATACTTTCTGATTTACCGAGCCTACCAAACACATCGAAAAATGATCTTATGGCTTTTTTTATCTAATTTATCCATGAGCCAAACACGTAAGCCAATGTATCATCATTTCCCAATTATATCAGATATAATTTCTTATTTTTTAATGTGTTTGTATTTTTCATGACATATTCTCCCCCTTAATATGAAAACTCTATTTTTTGATTTTTTATTTTAACAAAAACACTATTTTTGATTTTTTTTAGTTTTTTTAAACTACATACGGAATGTAAAAGAAATAAAATTTACCTTTCGATACTAATACCTTTCAGTTTATGTTTTCAAAAAAAATTCAGTTTAGAAATATGAAGCATTAAATTTAAATTACGCAGGAAACTCCACTATCGGCAATTGCTTTAAGCTTGAACTTCACAATCACTAATAGGTCTTCTTGAAGAGACCTGCACACTGGACAAAAAAATCAGTTGATAAATTACCCGAAGCACATAGCTTCTGGTCGACCAGTGTCCTCAATAAATCATTTGCAGCCTTGCGTACCAACTCAGGTCGCCACTGCATTTTAGATTTTTCTGTTTGAACTGAGTCATCATCAGGTGATGAACCACCTACACTTGAATCATATTTGAAAAATTTTTTCTTTTAAGATTTAAATTGTGAGGGTGTTGACTCAGTAAAAACTCTGCCAGATACATCAATGAATGTAGCAGATTTATCAGGAAATGATCTTTTTGCAATTTCAGGACAATTTTGTGCCATGTGGCCTTTTCGGCGACATTGATAGCACAAGCGATATGATCGCTTTCGTTTCTTTTTGTCTTGAAATGCATGACACACATATTCAGAATCAAAATTGTCATAAAAATCATCAAATACTTGAAACCAATTAGCATGCACCCTTTTGATGTAGGACTGAAGATAACTTTTTCAACTGTTGACCAACTCTGGAAGAACTTTCAGAGGAATTCTTCTTCTGTTGTTTACCCCCGAATCCTTTCTCCATTGTAAATACTAAAACCTGAGCCAAATGATAATATGATCACCTTTTGTCGTATTTTCCATTTTCTTGTTAGATGATTTTCATTTCTTCTTGTCGGATCTCTTAGTAGCAAATTCATAATAATCTTGCTTTACATCAGAAGTTTTAACATCAGCAAGAGGATCAGTTTAAATGACTGGATGTGGAATTTGATTGTACTCTTCTCCTCCAAAAACTTTCTTGAAATTCTCATCTTGACACAAATAACTTGCAAAAGAATGTGAATTCTTCAGATTATGCAATTGCCGATTAAGATCTAAAATCTCAACATTTAAGTCTGATATCTTCTTCTATGCTTTACCCAATGCTTTTTCTGAATCAATTAACTGTTTTGAAACTGTGTTTGACAATGATTTTTCTTTCCTCGTGTTCACTATACACTTCTTGTGTAACCTTTTCCCATTTCTCTTTGTGAATGTCAACATTTTTGTTCAATAACTTATTATGTCGAACCAACTGCTTTATCTTCAACTAGGATTGTGTTATCATTTTCATAACCCTTTTGCTTTTGCATAAAGCTTATCACAAGTTTGATTAAGAACATCAAGCTTTGCTTTTGATTTCTCAAACAAAGCATCAAAATTTTCACAGACTTCTTTAGCTTTGAGTTTATGTTCCTCAACTTCCTTTAATAACTTTTCATTCTCAGCAAGTAACTTGACAACTTTTGTCATGAGCTCTTCGTTTTCACTTTGAAATTGTAATTTTTGTCAAGCGTTCTGAACACAACTTTCTGAAAATTGCTTGCAATGATCCAAAGTAGATAAATGTTGAATAGTTGTTTCTTTAAACCATTTCTTAAGTTATTCTAACTCTTGCAACATCAAACCCATTTCTTTCATTAAGTTCTCATTTGTCTTGACAATCTCATTAGAATCTTCACATTTCTTCTTGTAATTTTCTAACTCTTCTTCCTTCTTTTTGCTTTCCCCAATCAAACATTCATTTACTTTAATCAATTTCTGATCTTTCTATCTTTTTGTGAACAGAATTAACAAGTAGACTCATAACCACTTACTTCAGAATAAGAATCACTTGATTCAACTTGCACATTTGCTATCAATGCTTGTTATGATTCATCGGTTAAACAAAGTTCAGACATAGTTTCCATTCTAGCATCATTCGCTTGAGACACCATAGCTTTTGCTTCTGTACTATTAGATGTAATTGCGTGAATGGTAGATTGTCTACTCGGTCGTATCGAAATATATGTTAAATGAGAATAAAAGATGAACACGATGATGTAAAACAATGAGATTTGTATTATCACTACTGAGAGAAACACACAGATTACACACACTTAAGATCTGACCCGAAGTCTCTATTCTATACAAGACAAAGCTATTTATAGATGAACAAACCTATGCGAACTAGCTGTCATTCGAACTGCCAGTTCGGACTAGTTCGTGTAAACCCGAACTGCCAGTTCGGGTCACTTCGGACAACAACTCATTTGTAACTCTTTTCTTGTACTTGATACTTCACACGACGAACCGGAATACCTACTAACATTAGATGTAGTAGATTTGTGAACATAATTATTCGAATGAGACTTTTCAGATGGTGATTGATTACATTCACAAGCAAAATGTCCAATTTTGGAACAATTGAAACATTTAACCTTTGACTTATCCAATACAAGTTTCCCTCCTAGAGTAAGAGACTTATTTCCATGTTTCTTAAAGAATCTTCTACCTCTTTGAACCAACATAGCAAACTGCCAATTCAAATCTAACTCATTCAGATGATCATCATCCAACTGATGTAAGTCGTCTACAAACAAATTAGCTTCACCAATGTTACCAAATATTGATCCACAAGAAGATGATATTAAAGTAGATATCAACGCAGCAAAATCTTCAGTTGTTTTAACAGGAATAGAACGGTGCTTTGATTTATAGGAGTTGTAAAACTATAACCTGAAGAGTAACCAGAATTTGCATACTTCCCAGCAAGAAAACCTGTTGGAGCAGGATTTAGACTTGGACCATGACTTGACTTAGTTTTAGCATTC
>JBCNJP010000027.1:78723309-78860287 GCA_039602395.1 Deinandra increscens subsp. villosa
ATCGATTACGTGTTTTACATCAATTACTTGAATTTATGGGTACCATGATTTCTTTTCTTGAAAAATATATCTAATTCGTATCAGAAAGCAGTAGAAATTAATTTGATTTGTCTGAAATAAACATGAAAATGTTGTATTCGTGTTTGATATGATTGAAATGTGTTAAGTGCATCTCACTTGTATGATCTCATGTTGTGATCTTTCTCACAAAAACATAAATTATTGCATTTATATTTCTGTTTTGCATTTTATTTTCTTTTTCAGAAAAATCAAAAAAAATTTAGGCGTGTTTTAGCATAAGTTCGAAAAATCAAAAAGATTTTAGTGTGTTTTGATATAAAGTTGCTAAAATTCAAAAAGATTTTATTTCTGCTTTGTTTTTTATCAACTGAATACAGAAATGGCAAAGTTTTATTGAAGGAACCACAATCGACTTTACATCAGCTCATCTTCATTAAAAAGTGAAAAATTGGAAAATTATGTTTTTTTTTTGTTTCAAATTGGTAAATCTGAAAAATTTGAGGGATTAATGTTGAAAATTGAATTTGGTATGCAATTACCAAATTGGTTCAGTGGGTGGTACGCTGGGCCGAACCACCTGGGGTATAAAAAGGAATTCTGGTACGTTTTCTGCATTTACCACGTACCACCTCCGAACCACTCTAAAAAACCCTAAATCGCTTTGAATTGTTTTTTCTTGTTTCTCATCAGATAACGAACCTTTGCTCGAGATTTTTGTTGTTGTAGGTAGGTACATCAGTTGCGCATCTTCTAGTGGTCTTGAATCTGATTATCATTGTTTTAATCGTTTGATTTTTTTAGTTTAAAGTTACGGGTTTTTTCGCGAAACTGGAACTTAGTTGGTTAAAGGGGTTAACATCTATCTCAATCTGTTTTAAACACATGTTCTTGGTCGGATTTTGATGTAAATCAAAACCTCGTTGGCCGATTTCAAAATCAATATGGATTTGAGTGTCAAAATCGCAAAAGACTCTTTGGTTGAACTCTTCGTCCGTCGTACCAAATGGTACACGGCGTACCAGATTTGGTACGTGACCTATTGTGGTCCGTATCTGGTCCGTTTGACCAATCTGGTACGTGGTCAACAATTGTGGTTCGCCCCGTACCAGAAGTGGTCCGTCTGATTAATCTGGTCCGTGACGTGGTCCGCTGTCAAATTTTTCACAAAGTTCATTGTTTGTGTGTTTAAAGTCAAACTAGAGTCGGTTCCAAGCAGTTTTGATAATATCTTGTGATTTTAATAATAATTGGTGTTTGTAATTGTTTCAGAAATGGTAGCATTAAAGTCTAATGATGAACACAATATTTGTGCATATCTCGGGGCGTCTGCAAAGTGGAGATCTCACTTCGGAGGCATCTTTGATTTTCTAAGTCGATCGAGAGTATACTATGCTGCTACACACGAGTGTACACCGTACAAAGACTTACTTACAATGTTTTGGACATCAGCTCAAGTAGAT
This sequence comes from Deinandra increscens subsp. villosa, assembly GCA_039602395.1. Classification (NCBI taxonomy): domain Eukaryota; kingdom Viridiplantae; phylum Streptophyta; class Magnoliopsida; order Asterales; family Asteraceae; genus Deinandra; species Deinandra increscens. The sequence goes on from JBCNJP010000027.1 coordinate 78,724,791, forward strand.
TGTTCGGTGACACCTGTTGTGATTCGTGCGAGGATTCTTCAAACAGATGTTATTGTAACTGAAGAAGATGTTCGGAGGGTTTTACAATTCAATGATCAACCGACATTTCCTAAAGAGTTCGATCAGATTGATATGGTTGCTTTATTAAGAAGAGTGAAGTATGATGGCAAAATCTATGCATCATGGTTTCTCAAAGCAAATTTATGTCCTTCGTACAAGTATCTGATGCACGTAATAATCAGATGTTTTGGAAACCGACTGAGGGGTCATGAGGAATTTGATATGAATGTATTATCTTTCTTTACGGCTTTGGTGATGAATCGGGAATTCTACTTCTCAGGTTGGATTTTTTATTACATGAAAGAGAACATTCTGTCCAAACAGAACAAAAGTGTGATCTATCCTCAATTTATGAAAATGATCTTAAATGATCTTCATCCTAATCTTCCAAAGAATCCGAATGCTGAATTAGTTTTGAAGCACATGAAAGAAGTGGTTGTGGGAAAGTTACCTACTTATCAGAAGAAAAAAAACGAGCAAATGTCCCTCTTCGGGTTAAAGGTTTGATTGGCCATCTGGCAAAACCTGATTATGTAGTTCCAGTTGATGGTGCTCCAAGACATCCGGATAGTAGTGATGATGAACTAGAGTATGATGAAAATGGTAATCCAATTGAAGATGATGATGATCAAGATGAAGATGAACCTGAAAATCAAGAACCTGTGTAGCAACAAAATCAAGAGCAAGTCGTTCAAGAGCCTGTTATTGAACCTGAGGCAGTTAATGTTCAAGATGATGAGATGATACATGATGTTGATGTTTCTGGAAATGATGATGATGAAAGTTCTTCGGATACAGATTCTGACTCTGGTGATTATGTGGAGATTTTGCATAATACAAGAGGTGTCCAAGTAAAGAAAGGTTCTACAGCTCATTTGGCATATTTGGCTTCACAAAATAAAGATACTTCTAAATATGAGCATTTATCCAAACGATCTGCTGATCGAGAAGACGTTGATGATCCATCTTATATTCCTTCTGTGGAGGAATCAGCTAGACAAACAAAGGGTGCTGATAAAGGAAAAGCTCCAATGGTCGTTACAGGTAAACATGTAAAGCATATGTCAAGACCTAAAATGATGGTAAAAAGGGATCATTCCTTGCTGATGCTCGAAAGGCTGGTAGCAGTCCGCCTAGCAAGAAGCAAAAGGTTAATCCATAGTCTTCGATTCCAAATCAACCAACCAACGAGTCTGCTAATATCCAAAGTTCAAGTCAGCCACCTGTTAGAAAACTGATTATCAGAAATTCTTCTACTTCTGCTTCTGTTTCAACCACTGTTGCTTCTATAACATCCACTATTTCTTCTGCTAATTTAAAGCTTGCTTTACATCAATCAAGAGTTGATGAGTTAGAATCTACAAATCGATAGCAAGTTGATGAAATTAAAGGCTTATAGAATATTGTTAAGGAGTTGGTATCTCGGGATCAGTCAAAAGATCGTGAGATTACTCACCTTCAACAAATCTCTAGAACTCTGGGTGAGCAGCTAAATCGTTTGTTAAATGCTTTACCTGCACAGGGGGAGAGGAGACCAAATCCTGAAGAAATTTGTCGAGAAGAGGATGATATATATAAATATTTGAATGATAATGATGACACTGAAGGAGGTGTTGGTGGTGCTGGTTCTGGTGCTGGTGCAGCTAGAACATCTGTCGCTAGTGGAACATTATTGCATCTCAGGGGGAGTCGTCGGGAAAGGATTTTTATGATGTGACTCCGATTACCAGGGTAGAGTTGGAAGAGGGGGAGTTTATTAATCCATATTCGAAAGAGCAACTTGCTGCCATTTTTGCTCTAAATGTGGATGATGTGGACAAAGTTCCTTTTGCTGAGCCATATGATGAAGTAGATTCTGATGATGACATTGGTTTTGAAGAGGAACATGTAGATGTTGAAGACATGACTGCTGAAGAATATACAGATGATCCGAAAGTTTATGGAAATTTTTGTGATAACGATCAATCTGGAGGATTCAATTTCTTCGGTAGAGATGATGAAGAAGAAGTAGAGAAGGAGATGAAGAAGAAAGAATCAGAGAAACCAACTGAAACAACTGAGTCTGATAATTTGTCAGAGGAACAGGAAAAGAAAATGTTATTTGATGAATGGTTGAAGACTCAAAGAGCAAAGAAGATACCAGTAGTGAAACCTACAAATGATGTTCACCAGAAGAAATTCTTTGAAAACAAAGGTGAAGCTACTGGAAACATAATTAGTTGGATGTTCGATTCAGAACTCAAGTGTTATGCGATAAAGAAAGAGTTTGGAATTCTGTACTTGAAGAATGCGACAAGATTCAACACTTTGCCTGTTTGTGATGTTCGAGATTTATCGAGAAAACCATTTCTGAACTATGAAGGTGATCAGTTGGCAGAATTTTTCAAGAACAAGTTGTTAGAAGAAGGTCAAGGAAGGTTTAGATTTCTAACTCCTCAGAGGGCAAAGTATTCAGAGCATCCGACAGATGTTAATCCAAAAACTGGGAAAGCTGTTGTGGTATTGAAATACAATAAGCATATTCAATTGAAGAAAATACCATTGAAGAAGCTTGAGCAAGATTTTATCAAGACTTTGATATGGTGGTACTATGATGAATGTTCTGGAGAAGCAGTGATAGTGATTAAAGAAGAAAACAATGTGGTTAGAATCTTTGATCCAATGTGGTTGATCAATCTGTTAAAAGCTGGTGTCGAAAAACTCTATCACAACAACATTTTGTATAAGGCTGAGAATGCTGAGCAAGCCTTGCAGTTTCAAAGAGTGATTAGAGTATGTTTTTCTTTCGGGATTCATGGTGGAAATAATCGAAGACAGTATTGGACGAAGACGGAGACAAAAGCTTCTGAAGACTAGCACATGACAAGGGGGAGTTTATTAGAACATGTTATGATGTCTATTTCTAGGTCTAGGTGTTTTGTCTATTGTATTGATCATTTTGTATGTTTTATCCCTAGCGTACCAGTGGCGGACCAGGTGGTACGCAGCCACGGACTATCTAGTAGGCTCGTGTGTTAGAGAGCAGTTGTGAGAGTTGGGGTGCTTAACTGTGTGTTTTCAGTAGTGTATTACTCTCTGTATTTTCTCTCTCTGTAATCAAGCTTGTGATCAATCAAAGAATCATTATTTACCTCGTGTGTTCCAAATACGTTTATGATCATGCATTAGTAAGGTCCGTGTATGTGATTTATATTTATGACTATTCAATACTTACTTAAAATAACTACTTTGGACATCTTGTGTTCAACTCATTTACATTCCTTGAGTGAAAACACTACTGCTGCAAATTCCTTTTCCACTAGGCCTAATCGGTAAGGATTGTACTGATGCCTGAGCTAAACCGTTTATTACTTTCTTTCATGCCTGCTACTGATTAGGACTTAACATCTTCCTAGTCAACCTAATGGCGTTATGATCTTTGGAAATTTTTGGCGGCTTCCTATGTGTTATTGCTTCTTTTCGAAGGATCTATTAGGGTAATTCTGAAGTTGATCATATTAACTTCCTTTTTGCCAATCTGCACGCTTCCGAATCTTACATATAACCTTCTTCTAATCTTTAGCATTTCTTCCAATGCCTCATGCATTCTTCTCCATTCCTCGAGAACTTTATAACGTCATTTGTCAGCATGCTTAGCCACGAGATTTCTGGGTTGTAGGGGCATTCTTCAGTCCAGTTAATACTACTAAAATCATTTTGCTTCCGAAAAGCCATCCTCTTTCTAGTCTCACTTTTAATCCTTTAGCTAGCATTAGTCCGATCAGATCATCTTTGGGGAATCGTCTTGCCCCTTGTAGCTGGTTGAATGATTTACTGATCCTTGGTAAAAGATATCTGCTTTTTACCGACAGCTTCTTTATCTTCTTGCAGTCTATGCATATCCTTGGCTTCCGTCCTTCTTTTTGAAAATTCTGGAGCATCCTACGGCAATGTACTTAACCTAAAGAAATGTCCTTACTTTTAGTGGAGATAATTGGTATGGTGCTTTTACTTCTGGCGTTTCTTCTGGCGTTGCTTCTGTTATTGAGTTGATTTTGAAACTCCATTACTTTATCAAACGAGATGTTCGTTGGATTCTCTGGATACTTTGTTCGGAAACTGATACGTTCTTCAGCTTCTTGGTTTCACCTCCGAGTCAATGGCATACATTAAGTATGACTTACCTCTTGACCCATGAATTCCCACGTCTTGATTACATAAGTAATCTTTACTGCTGAGCCATCACAATCCTTGCATACGAAGTTGAGTCTTCCTCCCATTACAGAAGATTTGTGAGTAGCATCCCGCGAGTCAATTTATTCTCATCTCGACGTTTTCGAAATTACCTAAAGTTATCAGAAATAACCTAACAGGTAATTTATGCAATCATAACATTTCTTCCTAAGGCCGTTTCAATCTAAAAGAGGTCTCTTTGTACGTAAATACATAAACCTACGTAATATAATATCAGAGTCTTAATAAGACATACGTGGGCACGTTATCGATGTACGCATACCTGAAACTACATTGGATGTAACCTCAGGTTTTGTGCCTACAATACTAAGAGTACTGAGTCCATTCTCTAGAGCTTCGACTGCTCCCTTGGGTTCAGCATTCTTTGCTAACTTAGGACAGTCCGCTCCGTTGTGTCCTAAACTCCCACATTCAAAACATTTCTTCAGCTCCGGACACATGCAGAAGAAGTTATCGTCCTGGCCACAATCATAAAAATGGTTTGATCTCCACATGCAATCCCTATGATAACGTTTCTCACACATCTGGTATATTGGCTTTCTTTCTCCATAAGCTCCCTAAGCCTTCTTGTGGCATCTGCCATCATTGTTTTCAAGAATTTCTTCAACCTCAGACCACTTATGTTTGCCATTCATCGAGAATCTATTTCTACTAGAAGCTTTTGTAGTGTTTTGACAGTGGTATACGGGTGCCCAGTGACTTTAAAACTTTTAGGTTTGATTAAAACATTACCGACCAGGTTTAGTAAATTAAGATTTAAAACGGATTAAACCAGTAATCCGTTTAAGCAGCGGAATTAATAATTTTACTAATTTTAGAAGCGTAAACCGTTGGTTTCGAAATCGTGTCAACAGGATCACGATCACCAAAATCACGCAAACACCATTTCGCGTTAAACCGTTTAACGTGAAAACAATAACGATTACACAATCAAAATCTAAACATCTAAACTAAAAACGGAGTTTAGATTTACCTTCGCGGTGAACTAACAAACGTTAGAGACACCGAGGGACAATGTGATGACGCTAGGGTTTCACTGGAAAAACCGATCCGACGTTCGGATAAAATCGCTTTGCGATTCGCGAGATCGTCTCTAATCGATTCGTCGCGTATCGCAACGATTCGGTGTGTGGTAGTGACTAGCGAGCACCAAGGAAATGGAGACGACGAAGACGGCTAGGGTTAGCTGGGGTGATGTAGCAATTTGGGCGACGAGGCTCGCTCCGTTGATGACGTAAATCCGAGAACTAATAAAATTAAATAACTTTTTATTTGATTTATCATATTCACTGCTTACGTTAATAATATAACGTTATTTCTCCATTTCAATATCGCAATGGTAATTATTCGTAATTAAATACAAATTTATTAATCATGAATAAACATTAAATAATTACTTGTTTCTGTGATATAGCGGTTAACCAGTTAAGCGGATTTATATCTAGTTGCCCTCAGTGTAACTCTTTAGGGGTCTAACCGGATTGGGTTCTTGGTTTTATCTGGTCTGGACATCCATTATCCAACAATCTCCCACTTGGACCGAGTCCGACAACATTAGAAGAAACAGTCAAAGGTGCTCTAGCTACACGTAGCTGTCCCAACCAGTTATGACGCTTCAAGTCAGCAACCAAGATATATCTACAAACTCGCGTTGTAGTATTGACTTATGGTAATTCAAAGTCATTAGTTCCTTTCCATATAATACATCAATTGAACAAGAGATATGGATTTAATTCATTCTCTTTAATGTTCAATCAATCTATTTCTCGTGTCTGTAGTTCGAAGTGATCCAATCAAACACATAGTAAGTTTGGGTAAGGCCTTATACATAACACTTGGAACTCACGAGAGGGCCCATGATGTCTAGCTGTTGCATTATCAGTGCAAGAGTACAGAATCCCATCTTGACTACATACAGCTCCCACTAAGCTTTAGATCCATTCCCAAAAGTAACCCTTATTACTGGCAGTTACGCGACAACGTTAGACTACAATCAAAGAACAGTCTTTGGCAAACGGGAGGTAGCATATGTATCTTAGGTCAAAGGACACTATTCAGTATACCATTTAATCAAATTAGTCTTATGAATAAATCCATGAAGACACTTTGATACGAGTTACGTCACAACTTCATTCTCTAATGATGCCTGTGAGTCTGGATAGTCAACCGTTTGAGTCTATAGTCAGAATAGTCATTAATCAGTTTTGTTCCCACAAATTAGATCGACTACGGACGGTTTTAGAATATTTCAAAAAATATTTATGGATGTTTAAAATGTATAAAATTCGAACACGTTTCGTAGAATTCAAAATCTGCATCTAACCCTTTAGATCAGATTGAATGATTTGGTGCAAATGTTAAAGTTCGACATCACAACACTAAAGTAGAACATCAATGTAGCGTAGAATTCAGGAACTATGAATTCTCGTGCTATGTTCTTTTCCTGTGTTTTGGTTTTGCCCGTTTAAGTTGCTTCATTAGTTTTAGTGTTTCTCATGAACAGCAAAAGTACTTAAGTGAATTTGAATGCGTGATAATACTTGTGCCCTTGGTATGCACATGGAATACTGTGTTATCACAATGGCATTTTAATTAGTTATCAACAGAATCAACTTAACCTTCTTCGAATGTATCCTTACATTCAAGATTAAAAAAAAATCACTTAAGGTTGCTAGTTGTTTGGTGAGTACACAAGAGTATTCATTATGAACATTTTGTCATCTTCAAGACAAGTTGAGATGATTCGGTTTCCAGCTTGTGTCGATGTGTAATTATTTACAGTGATACTCATGCAACATCCCTATGTTGGATAGTTCTCATTTTATAACTAGTATGACACGACTCGTTTTAAGAAATTGATTATATATCTAACGGTGCCAGTCCAGAGATAACTTCAATTATGGGTAGCTCTTGAAACTTGGAGATCAGTTGAGGTTTCATTATAAGTTTAATCCAGTAAACTTCAATAAATGTGAGATCAATACTCAATCGTTATCCCGATAAGGATTAGTGGTGATGCTCCCACTTGTTTTATGTAGACGATGTATTCTTATAATCGTCTTTCTTTCAAACTGTTAGGATATTGTTTTGCAAGAGAATTGTTAGCAAACATTCTTCGTTTTCAAGAACAAAGTCATTTAGTTTTATAAACACAGTATGAATCTAAATTGATCAAGATCCAATTGTCATGTCACATACATGAGATAGCAAAAATGATATCAAACTGCCAGAGTTTGACGGTATCCTAGATACAATCCTCTTTTCATTTGAAAGGTGTTGCGTGCTAGCCGCCTTGATGATTATTCTATCAGAGTATCGAGACTGATTTAGGATTATGAATTTAATCCAATGACCAACCAATAATGGAGGATTTTAGGCAAGTAAAATCGACATCGAGTGCCACTTAGAATTATCAGTCATTTAGAATGCTAACATGTTTACACTATAGCAACAACCGTTTGTTGTGCAAAGATGTTTGTCTAATGGGTCTTGCTTAATTACAAGAGTCAGAGTGCACAGTCCGATAATTCCTATAGAAACCAAGTTTCTTTGATAAGGAATTTAGATGTCCTGCATCTGAAAAATGGACATGCATAACTCAAACTTGGTCTCCCGCAAGACTCATCTTGGAACCAATTTGAGTTCGCAAGTGATTGGTGAGAAGGTAATTCGTGGGTATAAGGTGTGAACGGCAGCCATTGGCATGTCATAAGTCATGTGTTTATTAGTTTTCCAACTTGAAACCAAATCCTCATAATGTAAGCAACAGGTGCTTAGTAGGATTTTAACACATACGAGTACAAGCTAGTTGTAGTCTTCGACTTTCAAGGTGTTTATATGTATATATTTGTTCATGACCATGATGGTCATATGCACATGACTTAGTGCATCCATATAACATGATCAAACAGGTGATTGTGTTACATAAGTAGCATTGGTGATTTGAACTTATACAAACAAGCGTTTGAATTCAGCAAAGATCCTATTGTTTGATTTGATGAATCAAGCAAGTGATTTCATAAAAGTTCAATTTGATTTAATGAATTCATAAGCTACGTAATTCAGAACCATAAGGTTCTATGAATAATGGTAGGTTGTTGCTCCCGTTGTAACAAGTACAATGAGAATAAGAGACATCATAGCCTTAATGGATTAAGATAGAACAATGGTTCTTCCTTTGCATTTAGGCTAGTCTCATGATCATTGAATCAGTAGCACCAGACTTAGTGTGATGTTATATATGTTTAAATCTAATCTACCATCCAAGTGAAACATTTTCAAGTTAGAAAAATCATGCATATCAATCAAGTTTAAACCAGAAACTTTAGTGCATGTTCAAGATTCAAACCAAAGCAAAAATTGTATCATCATGGACCCCGCCAGGGAAAAACAAACAAGCAAGTTGTTTAAATATACCACCAAGAAATCAAAATACGATATGATCTTTATTCAAAGTTTGCAATCATTCAAAGATGTTATGTCTTCTTGGTTCTTTTGCTTTCTATGACGTCACGTTCTTACAAAATGTAAAGTATGTCAAGCATATATATTGAAGGATCTAGTGAAGTGGTTTATAACATGAGGTAACAGATATATACCTACGGAAGCATCTGCATCGACCTTCTTCCCTTTCACCTTGGCAAGATATTCTGGGCAGTTTCTCTTCAAGTGCCCCATCTTGTTGCATTTGAAGCACTGGAATTTGTAAAGACATGGAGCGACGGATCGTTTGCTAATCTAGTGATTATGAGATGAATTCAATGACATGAAGAGTAAATTCAATGAGATTGTATTGATTCAAGCTTGAGAGCACACACATAGTTACACACACGGAATGTAGATGAATGACCAAGAGTTCTACCATTCTAAACAGGTCAACCAATTTATAGGTGACATTAAACTGGCCGTCGTACCATCTATCCAACGTACCATTGGTACGTTGGTCAGCATACCATTATGGTACGGACCATGGTACGCTACCCTAGACTCACACATATGCTCTCACATACACACAATACACGAAACACATCGTAGCATAGTAATATGCTCTAACAAACTCGCCCTTAACGTGTAGTGTATCTATTCTAACTAAATCTCTAGTCTTCAATCTTCAACATTGTTGCATCCGATCTTAAACTTGAAATCTTGTCAGAAATAGAGCTTGTATGGCTGGATCAAGACTTGAACAATCTTTGAACTTCAAGATCCACTTGTGAAAGATACATCAAAATCCCCCTTTCACCATGCTTAAGTCCTGACACATGCAACTTTAGAAGACAAATGTGCGGTTTTTCCAATTTTGATATTCCAAAAATTAATTTAATCTTGGCACAAAACTTCTCTTTTGAGAATCCAAGATATTGATTTTTGAAATTTTGTTTTTGTATCAAGTGACGATCGATCGAAAACAAATAAGAAATAAAATCTTTTGGCTTTTAGAAACTTTAGATCAAAACACACTTAAAATCTTTTTGATTTTTCAAATTTATGCTAAAACACACCAAAATTATTTTTGAATTTTATAAAATTTAAACGTAAATGCAATACTGAATCACACTCTATTTTTTATTTGAGAAAGATCATTATCTGGGATCATATTGGTCACAACACGCTGAACTACATTCAATTTCAATTATTGTAGCATATAAGCCATGTCGATTGCAGATATAATTTTTCCAACTTTAAACTCTGGCAAAATCATACTCATAAGTTCAGGATATGTTAAGGTATTGATTAGATTTGCATTGGCCAGTGTACCCCACACTATCAAACATACTCAGATATGTTTCACATATTTTTCATGTGATTATACCTGTGAATTTCACAATGTATATTGTGTTCATGATATCGTCAACTGAGTTCCATGAAAAAAGAAATAAGAATGTTAAATCGTGTACCTTAAGGTCGATCTTTCGAAACCCAGATAAGGCCTCAGATTTAACAAAATAAGAAAATAAAAACAAGTTGAAATTGTATAACCCAAAAACAATTAGGTCCGTACTCCCGTACACGCAGAGAAAGTCCGATGAGTTATACGAAACACTAAAGAAAGTAAAGCAGAACCTCAAACGAACAACAATTAGGTCGATCTTTCGATACACAAAGAAAGTCCGATCGTTTTAGAAAATAAAGAAAATCAAACAAGTTTAAATCTTTGTGAAATGAACACATATATACACAATGACTTCTAATTTTCTTTTCAAATATCTTATTCTTGACATCTTGAAATACGCATCAAGATGTTGTCCACTAGGTCAAGCATCAAATTTAATGTATATCACATTTGAATACTTTCTGATTTGCCGAGCCTACCTAGCACATCGAACAATGATCTTATGGCTTTTTCACTTACTCTATCCGTGAGTCAGAAACGTTAGCCAATGTACCATCATTTCCCAATGACCAATTTCTCAATTTTGATCTTTTGTATATTTTTTTTATCTTTTGCATTGCTTTTTTCTCCCCCTGAAATGAAAAAATCCATTTTTGGATTTTTCATTTTTACAAAACAAGACACTATTTTGGGCTTTTGACAATTTCTCCCCCTAAACATATGTACAACTAACAATTGTAAAAATATGAAAAAGAAAGAAAATTGATCGACCAAACACTAACACTTTTCAGTTTTAGTTTTGAAAAACACTTTTTCTTTAAAAAAATTCTTTTGAAAGACTTTTTGGGAATGATAATGCATTAAAATAAAAAATAATGCAGACTCTTCACTATCAGCAACACACGCATGATAGGTCTTCTTGAAGAAACCTGCAGACACCAGATAGTCTTTGATGATCTTGCAAACAACTCGGCCCGAATCAATAGCCTCGAGTCGCCCGGTGTCGTCAACATAGTCTTTGATGATCTTGCAAACAACTAGGGTTTCCAGATCATGGGCAATTGAAAACTTTTTAGTGAATCCACAAAGTTATCAACTTGCGTCTTTGCCCAAGACGGCTTACTTGTTGACTTAAACATGGTCGGTTGTGGTTCATAAAAAATATGACCATTTAAATCCACATATTTAGCAGTTTTGTTCACATAGGAGTGAGTGTTCGCATTTGTCGGACACATAGCAGCAAGATGTCCTAGTTTACGACATGCGTAACACTTCCTATGAAAGACATTAAGGGAACTTCTACCCAAATTTGTTTCAAAAATTTGTTTGTTATCAGAAAAATTCTTTGGTTTTCTACATTCTTGCTTAAGAAACACATCATGATAATCAAAAGAATTTTCAGAACCAAAAGAATCAAAGAAACCATCAAATGAATCGTACATTGGAGGTGAACTTCGTGGAGAATAACATGAACCATAAGAAGATCCTCCAGAATAATAATGATCATTCTTTGATTGAAACACCTTCTGTTTCTTATGTTGTTGTTTTTGCTTTTGAATTGAACCAGAATTATCAACCTTCTTCTCCTGTTGTGTTTGTTGAACTGATTCCTCTTTAACTTCATAACCCAAGCCTTTGTTTTTGTAACCTGGAATCTTAGAAGACCTAGATTGAGAACCGGACACACTCCTTTCATTAGCAGTCTTAGTAAATTTAGCTTTGATGTCCTTCGGCTTGTTCTCAACAATCAGTGATTTATCTGCTTCTGCTTCAGATGAAGTACTAGCCGACTTTTCAACCTTAACAAAGATCTTCTCCTCTTCCAAGAATGATGATTCAGAAGTAAACTTTGTAGCTTGTCTAGCTTCAACTTCCGTCTTACCAAACTTTAATTTCTTCTTCTTTTCTTAAACAGGAGTTGCAAACTTTGAGTAACCATACATTTCATCATTTGAACTGACCGGAGCAGATGAGAAATTTGATATGTCAACCGGTGCAGGAACTTTGTGTAAATCTGCTTCTTTCACACTATCCTCACTCTCCTCTTGTCGTCTGTATATGTAATTAAGAGATATAGGAGACAAATTACAATTCTTCACCTGTTTTTGTAAATCAAGAATCTCAACTTTCAATTCTGAAACTTCACCTGAGCATCCAGTAATTCTTTATGAGTAGCAATGAATTGATCTGAAAGATCATTATATTCAGATTTATGTCTTCTTTTCAAGTCACACACTTCCAATAACTCCTCACTAACCTTTTCCCATTTCTTCTTAAAATAAGCAACATCTTTTGTTAAAATTTCGTTCTTTTCTCAAAAAAGAACATTTGTATCTCGAAGTTTTGAAAGGTCTTCCTGAAGACTTGTCACTTTCTCAGCAGCTTTAATGGCCATTTGATTAGCTTTTTCGTATTTATGTTGAACATGATAGCTCTTTTCAAATAAAGCGTCAAAATCTGCAGCAACTTCTTTAGATTCAGCATATGTTTTTCACATGTTTCCAACAACTCCTTCTTCTCTTGCATCAAAACCTCATTGAATTTTTCTAAATCAGTAGATCGTTGTTATGTACATTCCAAATCAGCTTTCACAACTTTGAGTTTTTCAGTTATTAAACTGTTACCCCTCAACAAAGATTCGATTTTTCCTTTTGCAACAGCACAAGCTAGACACTTAACACACTCTCCCTTTTGCTCCTTTGTAACTGGTTCAAGAACATCTTCCACTTCACTTGTTTTAGATTTCCTTGATTTAGATCCAGACTCACTCGATTCAACTTGAGCCATAAATGCATGTTGCAGTGCATCTAACTCAGCAAAAACACCAAAATCTACAAGATTATCCTTAATTGCAGTCAAAGCAATAGGACTTTCAAGTTTTTCAATACCTTTCGACCGGTCATATCCTTGACCACATTGTGAAACCAATGCATTTGGTTATGAATTTTTTGTTGAAGGCTTTGATGAAGACACATTTGAAGTTGAACATTCACAAGTAAAATGTCCAATCTTGGAACATTTGAAACATTTAACTCTTGACTTATCCAATCCAAGTTTCCCTCCTGGAATGAAAGATTGCTTACCATGCTTCTTCATGAATCTCCTACCTCTTTCAACAATCAAAGCAAACTGCCAATACAAATCTAACTCATTCAGATGATCATCATCCAACTGATCTAAGTCGCTTGTAAACAGACCAACTTCACCAATTTTACCAAAAATTTATCCACTAGAAGATGATATGAAAGCAGATAGCAGTGAAGCTAAATCTTTAGATGCATTGGCAGAAAATGTAGTCTTAGGTGATTAATTTGGAATTGTAAAATTACACCTTGGAGAATAACTATAAGTCTTAGATTTTCTAGCAAGAAAAGCAGTAGTAGGACCTTCACTTAAAATGCTTGTTTTTTTTAGCATTGATGGTCGAATCATTTTCACCATGATATGCGGCTGGATTCTGTACTTGTGCAGGCATGGATTTGTTCACATTCAACTCCATATATCTTGCTTGTATCTGATCAATCAAATTGTTAAATGACAATCTTGAATATTCTTTATCATGAGTAATCATCATTATATAATTTTCCCAATTTTCAGGTAATGCCTCTAGTAACTTCTCTTTCAAATCAGCTTCTTCCTTTTTGATGATTACTAAAGTCATTTCACTCAGCAAATGTGAAAACCTAGTAATGACCTTTGAAATATCTTTGTTTGGATAATGCTTGAAATTGTTGAATTCTTTCTTCAGAAGCTTTTGCTTACTTTTCCTAAACTGATCATTACCATCACATCGTTTCTGTATTGCATCCAACTATTATTTCGATGTAGTATAAGTAGAAAACTGATGTAATAGTTCTTTGGGTAATGCCATGGTTAATGTTCCGTAAGCTTTTTGTTCAACTTGATATGCTTTCTTTTGTTCAGCAGTCAGACTTCGTTGCAAAATTGGCCTTCCAGTATTACCAGTTGGATATTCATATTGATCAGTATAAGCCAACCAAAGATCGACATCATTAGTACCAACATATGCTTTGAATCATTTTACCAAACTATGATAATCTTCCAATTTGAGAAACTTTGAAACTTTTCGACTTGTTCTTATTTCATTATCATAGTTAACAAGAGCTTGCATCGTGGCTTGAATCGCGGAAAACGCTTGAAAATCAATTATTTTGAAACTATGATATCGGTAGCAAACCTTCAAACTCAGAAATGGACGTCTTAAAAGTGGAATTTGAGTTTTATGCAAGTAAAAGTGTAGAGCTCGTTGAGACGGTCGTTTTGGCTGGTATTGGCTTCCGCAATTCCAAACAGAGCTCAAGTTACGTCAGTTTTAGTGAACTTCAATATTTTGTCGGCGTACCAATAAACCTCCCAGCGGACCAAACGGTTGACTAGCGTACCAATAGCTTTGACCGTACCAACAACTCAACGTACCAAACCAGCGTCGTACCATTGAACTCAGCGTTCCAGCGAACTCATCGTTCTAGTGAACTCAGCGTACCAGTGAACAGTAGCGGACCAATTTGGTACGATGTAACTGCTCCGGACCACTGTTTGAAGATTGCCTTGCGTACCAACAACGTACCAACCAGTTCATCCAGCATACCAAGACATTCAACCGGCGTAGCAACAATGAATTTTCTTGATTTTCATGAATTTAAAGGTTTTGGACTGTAATTTGCAGCAGTAAGAAACGAAAACACACTAGGAACGTTTTGCAATCAAGTTTGACATAAAGAACACTCGGATTTGAGAAAATTTGGTGAAAATGGACCAAAAACCCACTTTCTCTCTCTAGAAATCTAAAAAATCATAGAATTCGATCAGCAAATGGAACCAGAAAGCTCTGATACCACTTATAAAGACATGGAGCGATGGATCGTTTGCTAATCTAGTGATTATGAGATGAATTTAATGACACGAAGAGTAAATACAATGAGACTGTATTGATTCAAGCTTGAGAGCACACACACAGTTACACACACAAAATGTAAATGAATAACCAAAAGTTCTACCATTCTAAACAGGTCAACCTATTTAAAGGTGACATTAAACTGGTCGTCGTACCATCTATCCAACATACCATTGGTACGTTGGTAAGCATACCATTATGGTACGGACCATGGTACGCTACCCTAGACTCACACATATGCTCTCACATAGATACAATACACGAGACACATCGTAGCATAGGAATATGCTCTAACAATGCTCATCTTGCGGCGGTGCCTTCGAAGCCCTTGACATGCCCCTTCCATTGCTACTAGAACCTCTACCAGTAGCGCCCTTTCCATTCTTCCTTTGCCTAGGTTTCCTCTTAACCTCAGGTTTCTTGACACCTCTGGATCGGAAGGCGAACACATCATTTGACTTGCTTTTGTTGTTGTTACTGTTAAGAAAACTAATCTCAGCAGTCTTTAACATGCCTTTAAGCTCGGTCACTATCTTAACCATGCTGTTCATATTAAAATTGATCTAAAAAGGAGTGAACGCGCTGGAAAGACAGCGGAGGATCAAATATGTTGCCATTTCCTGAGGAATGACGCAATCAAGCTTCACAAGTCGATCGATGTAGCCCTTCATCTTAAGGACATGGGCGCTGATAGGAGTACCTTCAGCCATTCGACAGGTGATGAGCTTGATAACTGTTTCTTAGTGTTCCTACCCAGCCTAGGTTTCAAACATGCCCTTAAGTTCCCCGATCATCTGAAACATCGTCCTGTCAAGCATGCTCTTCTGAATATCAGAAGAGATGGTGGCCAACATGAGGCACATCACTGAATTGGCATCCTTTTTCAGTGTATCGTGTGCAGCGCGACTAGCCGGCGTATTATTAGCCGGTTTCTCGGGCACCTCATGTTCCAACACATGTTGCTTGTTGGCCAACTGCAAGACATTTTTTAGATTTCGATGCCAGTCGAGGAAGTTATTGTAATCAAGTTTCTCATTCTCAAGGAGAGACTTGAGCTGGAAAACCTTGTTGTTTGCATTAGCATTAGCCATCTGAAACAACATGCAATTCGTTTTGTGTTTCGATGTAATATTCGTATTCAAAAACGGCAAGCAAATATTGAATAGGAATATGGGAACCCAATTAGTAGTCAACCCACAAAGGCAACGTTAAGTGCAATGACCGATCAACTAAGTAATCGGATGGACAACGATTGTCTCTTGTGAAAGCCAGTCACAACTCCCATTTACGAGGCTTTCATGAAATACGTTTAGCCTCATCCAAGGCAATTTTGTCTACGAATGACCAGATGTACGGTGTTGAAATACTCCAATACACAAGGTACTCGTAAAGAAAATGATATATGTCCTCAGTGGTCAGTGTGCATGCACGGTGTTAAAATACTCCAACGCACACACCTTGGAAGATACCCTGAACACCAAGTGCGGTGATGAAATACTCCAACACTGATACATCGGTAAATATGTTCTAAGTTAGACTTGACTAGGATGGCATAATCTATTCGTTTAGCGGCTTACCAGATAGGATTATTTAATCAATGTTTTAAATTATTAAACGTTTGACTAAGCATACTCAAGAACCCTATCTCACTCAGGACAACCAATTTAATAACCTCCTTATTAAAGACTATGTGTCGCGAGGCAATAACCAATTATTTAATAAGTAAATGTCAACGATCAAAAAATTCGAGATCACAGTCAATAAAATTGGTTATAAAATTTTGAGTCTTAATTAAGTTTAGGACTCAAATCAATTGATTGTAAAATAGTTTTAACCGTTTAAAACTTAGTTTGGAGTTTTAGTTGGTGCGTTAATTGAGTTAAGACAAGCAACCAAAACACACATGCAAACGGACACATACTAAGCTTAAGAGGTTTCAACATTGTCAGAGCCTAATGACAATGTCGAAGAAGGTCTGGGTCAAAAGGTAAAATCAACCACAGAATGAGTGAAAGTCATCTGGTCGACTCTATCGCTCCCACTGGCTTCATAAGCCCTTTCAAGTTGATTGTAATTCGTCGGTGTTGATACCTGATATGTACGTCGTGTGAAGTATCAAACAATGTACAAGATCAAGTTCAAGTAGGCTTGGCCGAACCTGGTCCGAACCTGGAGTTCGGACTGGCCGAACCTGGGGTTCGGACAGGGATAGGCCAGCTGGGTATAAATAGTTGTTTGGTCTTTGTAATAGTTAGTTCTGAGCGTGCGAGATTACTACTAAGTGTGTGTTTCTGAGAGTGTTCTCTGAGTCTGTTTCTGAGTGTTTACTGATTGTAATTGTTCTTTGTTGATCAATAAATCAATCGGTTATTTACGTTTCGATGTTCAAATAGCTAGATCGAGTAGACGATCCGATGCTCACGCATTTTCAAGTGGTATCAGAGCTTTCTGGTTCACTCTACTGATCTGTGGTTGCTATTTTCGGATTTTTTGAAACGTTTTTTGTAATTCACGAGTTTGTATTCATATTTTTCATCAGTTCTATCGAGTGTTTTGTGTCAAATCTGCTTCTAAACCATTTTCTATCGGTTTTTCCGATCCACTGTAACGAATTTCGTCAAAATCTATCCATTTTCGCGCATTTTTGAAAAATGAAGTCGAGGTTCGGAGGTACCTGGTCAGGTTCGGAGTAACTGCTCCGAACTTCAAGTTCGGTCAACATTCGGCCAGTGTTCAGAGTTGTCTCGGTCAAGGTTCGGTGTGCTTCAAGGTTCGTAGCTAGATCGGAGGTACTACGAAGTTCGGACAGTTGATATTGTTTCGGAGCAAGTTCGGACAGAGTTCAGACTTTGAATTTAGGTTCGGACAGAGTTCGGAGGTCAGTGATAGGTTCGGAGCAGGTTCGGTTGGCAGAATTTAAAATTTTTCAAACGATGTCAGAATTTCAAGCGTTTGCTGCAATGCAAAGTGCGATGCAAACCATGTTGAATTTTGATAATGAAATCGGAACAAGTCAGAAAGTTCCCAAATTGTTGAAGCTAGAAGATTATCAAAATTGGAAGAAACGATTTTCTGCATACATCAGCACAAATGATATTGATTTATGGATTCCGATTTGAAAGTTGTATGAACGACCAACTGAAAAAGGAGATTATAAGGAACTTCAAGATTTTGATGCTGCTTAAAGAAAAAGTTATGAGCTTGAAAAGAATGTTTATGGTTATCTTACCATGGCTTTACCTACTGAATTGTTACATCAATTCAGCACATGTAAGAAATCAAAGCAATTGTGGGATGCTCTCTCAGCAAGATGTGAGGGCAATGATGATTACAAGAAGAGTCGGAAGAAAGTATTGAACAAAGAATTTGATAATTTTCAAAACTATGAAAATGAGAATATTACTGCTCTCGTTTCACGGTTTTCACATCTGATTAGTGAATTAGAGGTAGTTGGTATTGAGAAATCTGATGCTGATTTGAAAGAAAAGATTATGGAAGCTTTACCTGAAAAGTGGGAGAATTATGTTTTGCTGCTCACTCATGACAAGGATTATTCTACAATGACGTTTCACGACCTTACTGGAAAAATTCATGCTTGGGAAATGGAAATGTTAAATTCAAAGAAGTCAACTGCTACTTTGCAAAATCCTGAATTGTATCATGGTGAGAATACGGCAAGCATTAATGCTAAAGCTAAACCAAGTCTGAGTTCTGCACCAAGTACAGCTTTCTTGACTGGAATTTCTGACAATTCTGATAACAAGTCGTCCCGGGGTTGTAGCTTTACAATTCCAAATTTTTCAAGTCAGAATGCTTTTTCTGCTGAATCAACAGATGATTATGCTAAAATGATTTCTGCACTGATTTCATCATCTTTCAGTTTGATTATCAAGAATGTTGCTGATGCAAAGTTAACCAGCGATGATCTTGATGCACTTGATGATGATCAACTAACTGAATTGGATATATCTTGGCAATATGCTATGTTATGTCAACGATCGAAGAGGTTCTTCAAGAAACATGGAAGAAATATTTCAGGTGATAAATTGGGTTTTGACAAGTCTAAGTTAAAATGTTATAAATGTTCGCAGCTTGGATATTTTGCCAAAGATTGTCAACAGGCACATGCAAGCAAGCCTAGTTTTCCTCAATCACCCAAGCCTGGTTTTACTCAACCATCTACTAGTAACACAAGCAAGACAACAGCCTTGATAGCTCAACATGATGGCGTTTATGATTGGGGTCAACAGTTTGGATATGATACATCAGCATTAATTGTCACACATAAGCAAGATGATTATTATTCTGATTCGAGTTCATATGACGCTGCTGAGAATGAAAAATTTGAGTCTAAAATTGAATCCTTGATGAAATAAAAGGGATTTTTGATTGAAGAAGTCAAGAGAGTTACTGCTGATTTCAAAATGATTAATTCGGAGTTGGGAATTTCTAAGGACAATGAGAAGGAATTGGGTATGAAGAATGAATGTTTGCTTAAAAAGATCGAATTTTTAAATGAAGTTTTAGAAATTTCTAAACAAGATAAAAGAGATGTTGAAGCTGCAAAGGCTAAGATCTGTGAAGAAAGGGATGAGTTGGTGAAAGAAGTCAAGAAATGGAAGGATTAAGCGGAGGATACTGCTTCTGATTTCACGAATTTGTTTGATAAATCAAAAGTTAAGCTTAATCTGCTTACAAAGAATGTTGAAGAATCAACTGCTAAGATTGAAGCGTATCAAGTTGACATGGGAAAGTTGTTGGATGAGAAGCGAGAGTTGGTTCGCGTCAATAAAGTTCAAGCAGCAAATTTGGAGATTCAAAAGCGCAATGAAGATAAATTGAAGAAGGAATTATTTGAAGGTCTTGATAATCTTCGCCTGCAAAAATTTGAAACTCACAAGGTAACAAAGCGATTGATTGCTAAAGAAAAAGAATTTGCTGAGGCTCAACAGAAAATTTCTGATCTAAAAATTCAAGTTTTGGATGCTAATCGATTGCTTAACAATGTTTCAAATTCTCAAGTTTTCACAGGCTTCTTAGCTACTGATGCAAATTTTGAGAAAATGTTTGATAAGACTGCATCACCCCCTACTCATATCAAAGAAGCTTTCAAAGAATCTTTCAAAGAAGTGAAGGAACAAGTTGACGAATTTGATTATTCGAAGGTTTCATCATCTACTGTTGAGGATGAGAAAGTTGTCACGAAAAAAAAACAGGAAGAATATGAAAAAGAAAAAAAAGAAATTTGAGGTCTCTCCTGCTTCAAAATTTGTATCTGGTTCGTCTTCTGCTGATAATGAGAAGTCGACTAATTCAAGTGACAAGATTCAGTCTCAACCTGAGTTTGATAACAAGATCTTTTATGATCAAAAGAATGTCACTGAAGTGAAAGCTGAATTTTCTCGTTTAGCGAAGACTGGACATTTTACACCTGAGGAGAAGATTTCTGGAAAGCATGTGGGATTGGGTTTTCACGGGATGAAAGACAAAGCTGAGAAGGTTCAACCATCATCATCTCAAGATTTGAAGAAATTACAAATGAAACAAGTGAAGAACGAAGTTTTTCAAGCTGATAAAGTTCAACCCGAGCGGTTCTACAAACTCAAGGGTTCAGATCAATTATTTTCTGACAAAGAATTTCCACTTCATTGTGTTGATGCTCAGAAGATTGCTGAGGTCTTTGTGAAAGCTAACATTTCTTCTGAAAGTTCTCAATCTCGAAGCCCTACATCCAAATGGGTACATGATCACAAGCATCAGGTATATGATTCTCATTCTGATCATGTTCGAGATATTCATGTGTGTCCTTCGCAGGTACATCAAAGATGTGACAAAACGAAATGAATCTGTTGTATTTGCCGCCGCCCAGGGCATATGGCAAAGGATTGTCCATTACTTGCTGATTCACCCCAAGTGTTTCATAAGAAACCAGTGTTTGGTAAACCTGCTCCAACAAAGTTCTTTGATGAACAAAGCAGAGTTTTTGATGACGTTGAACCTACATTCTTTCATAAACAAAAACGTTTTGTTCCAATGTTTTCAAAGGTTCAAAGTGTAGGTTCATTATCACAGTCACTTGTGATTGTTTCATCAAAAACTAAATTACCAAAACAACAGCAATGGAAACCTAAGGTGGTTTCTAAACAAAACAAGGACACTGGTCGACCAGAAGCAATCCGCTTCGGGTCATTTACGGACTAATCAGTTTGACCAGAGTGCAGGTACTTCTAGAAGACCTATCGATGATTGCAAAGTTGTTGATGGCGGAGTATTCTGCTTAATTTAAATTTCATGATAAATCTTTCTAACCTGCAAATTTTCTGAATTCTAAAACTGCATCATATCTGTGTTGATTGATTGCTTTTCTTTGTTTACAAGTTTTTCTCAAAAAGTCAAAAATAGAGTCTTGTTTTTGTGTAAAATGAAAATCCAATATAGAGTTTTCATTTTAAGGGGGAGAATTGTAAGTAAGGGGGAGTAATTGAGAAAATGCATGTTATGGGGAGAAAGTGAATACATGCCAAATATATAATGAAGGAAGGTGAATACATGCAAAATATTAAATTGTGAGAAGTTGATCATTGGGAAATGATGGTACATTGGCTTACGTATCTGACTCATGGATAGAGTAGATGAAAGGGCCATAAGATCATTGTTTGATATGCTTGGTAGGCTTGGCAAATCAGAAAGTATTCAGATGTGATATACACTAAATACTAATGCTTGATCATGTGGATAACATCTTGATGCATATTTTTTGACACGAAAAGAAAAATAAGTGTGAAATTTAAAATGAGAAGTCACTGTGTATACATGTGTTCATTTTGCAAAGATTTAAACTTGTTTGATTTTCTTTATTTTTTCAAACGATCGGACTTTCTCTGCGTATCGAAAGATCGACCTGATTGTTGTTCGTTTGACGTTCTGCTTTATTTTCTTTGGTGTTTCGTATAACTCATCGGACTTTCTCTGCATGTACGGGAGTACCGACCTGATTGTTGTTGGGTTATATAATTTCAGCTTGTTTTTATTTTTTATTTTGTTAAATCCGAGGCCTTATCTGTGTATCGAAAGATCGATCTTAAGGTAGACGATTTAATGTTCTTGTTTATTTTTGCATGGAAATATTATGCATTATGAGAAATCACAAGTGCTGTCACATAAAAAGAAAAAGAAAGAAAAACTAAAAATGTCTGATTATGTCTGATAGTGTGGGATACACTGGTCAAAGCAAATATAATCAATACTTTAACATATCCAAATGTTATGAGTATGATTCTGCCTGAGTTTAAGTTTGGACAAATTATACCAGCAATCAGCATGACTTATGTACTTCGATTAATTGAAATTGAAGTGTAGTTCAGTGCGTTATGACCAATATGATCCCATATAGTGATCTTTCTCATACTAAAAATAGTGTCTGATCATGTTTTGTGTTTTCATTTCATTTCAGAAAAGAACAAAAAGATTTTCGGTGTGTTTTAGCCTAAACTTTGAAAACATCATAAAGATTTTGTTTCTGCTTTATTTTCGATCTGATCAGCACGTGATACAAATCATTTTTCAAAATCATATTTTGGAGTCTCAAAGAGACGTTTTGCGTCAAGATTATTTAAATGTTTGAGCAGGTTGCTATGTGCAAGATATCACGACTTCAAGTCTTCTGAAGCTGGTGATGAAAGACCAGAGATACACTAGAATGTCATCAAGTATTCAAGATTAAGCTACGATCGAGTTGAGGAGGAGTTTGTTTGAAGATTTATTTCATTGAACAAACGGATTCTACACTAGAGGGGGAGCTTGATTGAAGATACAAAGTTGATGATGTTGAAGAGATACTGCACACGACGAGGGGGAGTTTGTTGATACCAGATATGTGCGTCGTGTGAAGTATCAAACAATGTACAAGATCAAGTTCAAGTAGGCTTGGCCGAACCTGGTCCAAACCTGGAGTTCGGACTGGCCGAACCTGGGGTTCGGATAGGGATTGGCCAGCTGGGTATAAATAGTTGTTTGGTCTTTGTAATAGTTAGTTCTGAGCGTGCGAGATTACTTCTAAGTGTGTGTTTCTGAGAGTTTTCTCTGAGTCTGTTTCTGAGTGTTTACTGATTGTAATTGTTCTTTGTTGATCAATAAATCAATCGGTTATTTACGTTTCGATGTTCGAATAGCTTGATCGAGTAGACGATCCGATGCTCACGCATTTTCAGTCGGTCTTCTGGTTGTGGATACTTGCCATACTAGAAAGCCTCCTTAGACAAGAACACTCACCACGATGGGGTAGCCGCATCAATGCTCATCACGTTCATCTAGGGTGAAGGTGGGCATTTACAAGAAAAAGCATAGAAACCTAATTTATTTTAGATACAACTTTTGACCCCAAAAACAAGTGGGCAAATCCAAAACCAAAATGCAAGTAGGCCAAAATGGGCCAAAGCAAACACGACAACCAATCACAACCATGGTACAGGTCTAGCCAAATATGTGAGTTAAACAATCAATTAAAAAATTAAAAACGTTTGGTGGAATTAAATCGACCAAACATGTAGAAAAGCAATTAGTTTAACTTTCGCGACTTTCGGGTTTAAACCCCAGTTCGCGAAAACCACCAGTTTAAAATCGACCGGTTAAGGTTTGCGTGTGGTGATCTAGGCTCTGATACCACTGTTGGGTTTTGACAGTGGTATACGGGTGCCCGGTGACGTTAAAAACTTTTAGGTTTGATTAAAACATTACCGACCAGGTTTAGTAAATTAAGAGTTAAAACGGATTAAACCAGTAATCCGTTTACGTAGCGGAATTAATAATTTTACGATTTTTATATGCGTAAACCGTTGGTGTCGAAATCGTTTCAACAGGATCACGATCACCAAAATCACACAAACACCATTTCTCGTTAGACCGTTTAACGCAAAACCAATAACGATTACATAATCGAAATCTAAACATTTAAACTAAAAACGGAGTTTAGATATAGCTTCGGGGTGAACTAACAAACGTTAAAGAGACTGAGGGACAACGTGATGACGCTAGGGTTTCACAGGAAAACCGATCCGACATTCGGATCAAATTTCTTTGCGAATCACGAGATCTTCTCCAACCGATTCGTCGTGTACCGTCCCGATTCGGATTGTGGTGGCGACTAGCGAGTACCAAGGAAATGGAGACAACGACGGCGACTAGGGTTAGCCAGGGCGATGTACCGATTTGGGAGACGAGGCTTCCTCTGTTGATGTCGTGATAACAGCGAAGAACGAAGGAGGTTATGGCGTCGCGGTGGTGACGGCAAAGCAACGTCGCAACTGCGACCTACACGGCTGCGGCGGCGGCAGCAAATGAGGCGGCAGCGGCGTTGATTGGCACGGAGGTGGACGGTGGCTTCGGCGTGGTGTCGGTTGATGTGATCGGAAAATGATCACAAGGCGGCGGCCACATGGTGGTGTGCCGGTGTTCGTCGAATACAAGGGCCGACGAGGAATCACTAGCGGTGGGCTAAGACTTCGACGGAGGAAGGAGCTGGTGAGATAGAGAGCTACGAGGGAGGAGGGGGCGACGGCTCCAAGAGGCGCAAAATGGATTAGGTTTCCTAATCCCTTAGTCGCTTATTTATGAGCGGACTAATTTCCCTTTTAGCCCCTCGTCAATTTTCTCTTTCAAATCGAACCACCGATTTTTTACGATTAATTAATAAAATAATTTTATTAATAGAAGGTCGTAAATCCGAGAACTAATAAAATCAAATAACTATTTATTTGATTTATCATATTCACCGCTAACGTTAATAATATAACGCTATTTCTCCATTTCATTATCGCAATGATAATTATTCGTAATTAAATACATGTTTATTAATCATGAATAAACATTAGGTAATTACGTGTTTCCGTGATGTACCAGTTAACCAATTAAGCAAATTTATATCTCGTTTCCCTAAGTGTAACTCTTTACGGGTCTAACCGGATCAGGTTCTTGGTGTTGTCAGGTCCGGACATCCATTATCCAACATCTTCTTCGGAATAAGCTCCACTCGAGGCAGCTTCATTGGACTTTCTTCTTGCCAAAGCCTCCTGAAGTTGATTAGCAATGGATAGAAACGTAACCTTCAATGCCTCTGCCACTATTTCTAACATGGTGGCTTTCATTTCTTCGCTGAAGGTGCTTGTCTTTACATTTTTACTAACATCGAAAGTAGCATTGGATGGTCTATCTGCATTCCTATCATGACTATGATCTCTATTCATCTTCTGATTCTATGATCAAAATAGCCTGACACTTCAGAACGCATGTGACACAAAGTATCCAAATTTTGAATTCATGATAATTAGATAAGTGCAAGCGCTATACAATTATATAATTATGATGTGTTCAAAACCTAGTTACTTTCATCACAATCATCCTTAATGTCCATACATTTCCTTTCATTCCTTACCGGTAATTTCTATAGACCGGTCCTTTAAAACTGTTTTTCTCTAGACATTCTTACAAGTTACTGACCATGTATCTTACTATCAGTCACCCTACCCTGCACTCGGCCACACAAAAATTAAAACCTATGATATGTTCATATGGGTAATACCAACTTGCAGTAGCTAATTATGATCGGGTATTCTCCGCACTTGCATACCGTAAGTCTCACCTCTTATGTTCGTTGTGCAACTTCCTTCCTATGGGCATAACTATCCTAACTGGCATTTACATTTCCTATCTTACCTTACTTTGTCTACCCAGAGTCCTAGTTTAAGTATAGATACTATGCTAGTATCTAAATCTCTTAAACCAAGGCTCTGATACCAACTTGTGGCGCCCATTCCTAGACTTGGCACCAGGACGGGTCACGCATCAGATTTACTCATGAACACATGGTACAACAGAGATAACTAAGCAGCGGAAATTAAAACTTTTCATTTATATGTATGTCAAGTACAACAGTAAGGAAGATAATACATACTATAACATCTAGATCATATCTAAGTCTATACCGGTCTACTACCGAGGCCATCCTGATAGCTTGCCCACCTAGTTTGCCCTCATCAGAGCCCTTTCCTTGCTACCTTAAACATCGTAATTACCTGAAATACATTTTTGTTTAAAGTCCATCTTACGCTGGTGAGTTCTACATTTTTCAAAAAGCATTACCTTTCTCTCGAAAGTTTATTCCAACGTTTGGGCCTAACGGCCCCCTTTTTATCAAACATTTATCAGGTATAAAACGTAAGAGAATTATACTATAACTTTAAAACCATTATCCTTTAAACATTTATCAGGTATGATCATTATACCAAAATATAACCTTTAAACATTTATCAGGTATAAGACATAACAGAATTATACCAAGACATTTATCTATTTAACCATTTAACCATTTGTCCATTTAACCATTTAATCATTCAACCATTTAACATGTATCAACATAACAGTGTTATACTGAAACATAACCATTAAATCATAGTAAAAACCATTTAGTACTCAAAGTACTTTGGGTCTCCTAGACCCTCTCTTGTGCAAATAATCATTAAGTATAAAATATAAAAGAGTTATACGAAATATAATAAGCAGTCTTTTATTTATTAAGCATTGTCTATTGGAACCACGTTAGTTCCATGGGCAACCGTCGCAACCCGAAGACCATTTCAAGATTAGAGCAGCTTTCGTTACCCCTGAGAACCGTCATTCCCCGCTTTTAGTTGTACAACCACCATTTCCCCTTTTCACTTAGACAATATATGCTTAGATTAAAACCTTTTCAACCTTTAAAAGCTTTCCAGCCTTCTTAAAAGTCCATTTAAATAACCTTTGTATTTGGACTCAAAACCTTTTCAATACCAGTCCGTCACCTGTATATGGAATATGAGTTTTATAAATATAACGTTATTGGTCTTGTTAAACCTCAGTGAAACCTACACTATACTGAATCTGTAACATTTCCTATTGTATTTTGGGTGTTTATATATAGGAAGTATCGCATCGTATCCACCACACCTTAAATACAAATCGATATGATATAGAATCATCCTAGTGTAGATTATGTCTTACCATCATAACAAGACCAATAAGATTATATTTACCCGACACTTGTTAACATATGCAAGTTTAGACCAAACGTTTACATTTTCCATTTTTCAAAACTTTATTTAAAAGTTTCATCCTTTATATTACGTGTTCATTATAAACTTCTTGAAAACAGATTATAACAGGTAATCATCATTTAAAACATATTATAGGCCTCAAAACATTTCAAGTATGTGTATCGGCACAAAACATATAAAAGGCGTATTAACGCATTTCCTTAATATTTTCCATATATATCATTCCTAAAGCAATTTAGCAGTTTAACAGTTTAAGACATTTCACCCGTAACTATTATCACAACCTTTTCACGTATATTTCAGATCAACATCCATTTAACAGTTTAATACTGTAAGACATTTCATCAATAATCATTTTTATAACACTTTCGTAACATTTCACGTATATATCAGTCAAAAACCTTTTAACAGTTTTAATAGTTAAGATAGGTAATATTTCAGCTATAAACCATTTGAATATATGTTCATAATATTTGTATGTATATCAACCCAAAAACATTTAACACATTTAAAACATTTAAGAGTGGGCTCATAGAACTCACTTTATTCTCTTAAGCAGTTAATTCAGGCAAAACCTCCGCTATGCTTTCCGATTAAACCTATTCGCATATTGTATGGCGTTAACGTAAGGTTTAACATAATAAACACTTCATATGTTTATTTTAACGTCATATTATCTTAATAATGTTCAATAATTAAGTTTATCCCCCTTTAAAGGTTAAAATGATCAAAATGCCCTTTAGGCAGTTATCCTTTTCTTTTAACGATCATACGAATACGCGCATTCCTATAAGTAAAATCTCACTCCGGGATCGCCCAGGGAGGTATGCCAGGTCCCAGCGCTTACCCTTCCGGTCCGCACGAACTTCTAAATATCCGGTTAACTCGGTATTTTCAATACTTTATTATTTATCTATTTTAACTTCATATATACTTATTATATATGTAAACATGGTAGTATACAAAAAATCAAGCTCCCATACCCTCCAGAATATTTTATATTAAATAATCTTATTTCGAAACCCTAATGTCCCGTTTTTCTCATTTCTTGACCAAATCTCATTTTCTTACAAAACCAACTTAGGGTATTATCCATTACAATATTTTATGATAAACTTCAAAATAGCATAGCTTAGTTCAATACCGTTCACTCAATTTTGGCAGAAGAACGTTACGGAAACCCTAATCTTGACCCGTCAACAAAACGTTTACCAAAGCTTTTCCAATTGTGAAATAAACTGAGGGCTTTCTTAAAATACATTATTTTAGGATTACCTATAAAAATTCAGATCCTAAGTCCAAACCGATAACCCAATTTTAGCAAAACAAGCTCAAGAACCCTAATTTTTACACATTTTTAGAAACCATACTTAGACACAATATTATCAAAAACTTAAATAGGTTATTGTTAAGCATACCTAATATAGGAGACCTGCAAATTTTGAGCTTTTAACACCTCGTCGTTTGGCTAAATTTTCTTGAAGAAGTTTCTAGTAGGGTTAGGGTTTTTAAGGAGAAGATTTGATGAATTTGTGATGAAAAACGAATGTTAGAAGCTCTATTTATACCCATTAGCTTTGGCTCAGCCCTCTTATGGTGTCTACTCAAATCTGATGCGTAGAAGTTCAATTTTTGGAGAACAAGGCAAGAAAACATGACTGAAAACGGACCAAAAAATGATTTGGTGTAGACGCGATGGTCGCGGACCGTGAAAGGTGAAGGGAGTGTGGCTTGCGGTCTGCGAGACTCCCTTTTCTGACCGGCTTTCATATATTTACATTTTTAGCCCTCTTTGTTTTGTTTTGTGCATTTTAGCCCCCCGAACTTCTATAGTTTTATTATTTTATGCACCAAAACATTATGGACATATTTCTAACATTCTAAGGCTCAGGATACGTTTGATAATGTATATACATACGTATCTATATTTGTTTATATTTATATGTACCTTTCACTAACTTGCGGTTTAGTCCCTCTACTTCCATATACTTGTCATTTCATGTTCCAAATCATCTTAGAATACATTTCTAATACTTTCTAAGCCTCAGGATTCATATAATAAATATAAACACGTATAATACTCGTATACGTTACGTATTATTGATTTTCCATCAATCCTTTTTAACACAAAATACGTTTCTATCTATATTTCACGCGTTTAACTATTCGAACACGTATTCCCACGTATATATTCATCAAATGACTATTTCATATGCATTATTAGAAGATATATATATATATATATATGTATGTATATGTATATACGTACACATATATCTAATATAACGCAATCACGTAAATGTATTTTCCTTCGGTTATCATCTTTTCCTATCATATCTACTTCTAACACGTATTTCATTTTGATATCACATATATCAATTATCCTTCTTACAAAACACGTATTTATATCATTTCATTAATCAACACGTGTATTATCCATATATGAAAACGTTAGAGCGGAGGGATCGTGATCAGTTCGACATCAACTTAAATTTTTGCGAGAAAGATCCTGACGCGAGATCATATCAGCCAATATGCATCAGACACACTTCAATTTCAATTGTAATCAGCATGCAAGTCAAGTTGGCAGCAAATACAACTTTTTAGTTTATTTCAGCTCAGGCAGATCGATTTTTATAGATTTCTGATATGTTAAGATATGATTTAACAAGCATTGACAAAATGATAGCCTACACAATCCGAAATACTGGTAATCTGGCTTATTCTATTTTTGGATTTTTTTTCCAGAGAATTTTGATTTCCACAGAGATTTATCGCCCATGGTGTTTCAAACAAATATAAAGTAGAACCCTAAACGAACAACAATCAGGTCGGTACTCCCGTACACGCGGAGAAAGTCCGATGGATTATACGAAACACCAAAGAAAATAACACAGAACGTCAAACGAACACCAATCAGGTCGACTTTCGATACGCAGAGAAAGGCCGATCGTTTGACAAAATAAAGAAAATCAAACAAGTTAAATTTTTTGCAAATTGAAATCATGCATACACCAGAACATCTCTTATTCTGTTTTTGCTATTTTCATTTTATTTAATTTGCCAAAATTACACAGCATCCATCATGATGTGCCTCACAATAATCAAGCAGAAATTTTATATTTAAATCATATAGCATATATCAGATTTACCTTCACACATTCAACTCTCCAAACAAGTACCTACAGCCTTTATTTTTACTTTATCCATGGTTGATAACACACGCTAATGTAATATCATTTATCGCTTGGTCGGATCAATTTCTCAATATTTTATTTTTCAATGTTTTTATGTTTTTTGCATTTCTTAATTTTTTTATGCTTTTTGCATTTTCCAAAGTTTTTATATATTTTCGATAAATCTCCCCCTAAAATACAAAACTCTATTTTTGGATTTTGTAATAATAAAGGAAACATAACGAAAAAGTAAACCAAAAGCAAAAATTGATCAACCGACAGCTCCTAAGCAGGTAATTTTTGTATGCCATTGATCTGCAAAAGATATCTAAAGCGGGTTTTGTCAAATGCCTTAGTAAAAAGGTCCGCTTTTTTAAAATCAGTGTGGATCTTTTGTAGATCAATCAAGTGTTTCTCATAGCAATCACGTATAAAGTGATATCGGATGTCGATGTGTTTTGTTTTAGAGTGATGAACGGGGTTCTTAGTAATACAAATGGCAGCCGAATTATCTATATGTATAGGAGTAGTAAGAAACTGTAAACCGTAATCCCGCAATTGCTGTTAAATCCATAAAACATGTGAGCAGCAACTAGCAGCCACAATGTATTCAACTTCTGCAGTGGACGTAACAATGGATGTCTGTTTCTTACATTGCCAAGACACTAACCTATCGCCTAGGAATTGACATCCGGCCGTGGTTGACTTGAAGTTAATCTTGCAACCGCCGTAATCTGAATCAGAGTAGGCAGATAAGTCGAACTTATCATCATGAGGATACCAGATCCCAAGATTTGTGTTACTCTTCAGATAAGCTAGAATTCTTCGAACCGCATTCAAGTGTGATAACTTCGGAGCTGCTTGGTACCTGGCACACAAACAAACTACAAACATTATATCAGGACGACTAGCTGTTAAGTACATCAATGAACCTATCATTGCCTATACAAAGTGGCTTCAACTGCTTCACCATCTTCATCAGGACAAAGGCCATGCGACAGCTGAATCGGAGTCCCCAGAACATGAACGTCGTCAATTTTGAATCGGATCAAGACATCCTTCACATACTTCGTTTGATGTATGAAGATCCCTTTAGCAGATTATTCGTTTGAGCTGCCAAAAATAATATCACCGACATAAATTTGCACCAACAGCAGATCCTCCCCCGTCTTCCAACAAAACAAAGTACAATCAACCAACCCGCGCTTAAATCCATTTTCCAGTAGGTAAGTGGACAAAGTCTCATACCAAGCTCGAGGAGCCTGATGGAGAACATAAAGTGCCTTGTCCAACTTATATACCTTCTCCGGATAATCAAGATCGTAGAATCCCGGAGGTTGTTTGACATAAATTTCTTCTACTTTGCCGTACAAAAATGCACTCTTGACATCCATCTGAAAGACTTTGAATCCACGATGTACCACATATGCCAAGAAAATACGTATCGCTTCGATTCTGGCAACTGGTATGTACACTTCGTTAAAATTAATTCCTTCTTGCTGAGAAAACCATTGTACAACCAAACGGGCTTTGTTTCGAACTATCACCCCTCGATCGTCTCGCTTGCATTTGTAAACCCATCGTGTTTCGCACGGTTCTTTACTTCCGGTTGGTAAATGAACAAGTGCCACACTCCAAACTTTCTTAAATTGTATCAACTCTTCTTGCATTGCCTCCACCCACGAACCATCTTCTAATGCTTGATCAACATTGGTTGGCTCGATCTGGGACAGAAAGCATGAATGAAAAGCTTCATATTGAATACCCGATTCCCTGATCGTAAGTAAAGCACTATTCTCGATTTGATATCTCGTTCTCACTCCTTCATTTAAATCACCTAAAATATTATCTTATGGAAGATAGGTGTTTATCTGGAGCATCTGATGAGTATGAACAATAACACTCTCGTCCAGATTCGAAACATGATCATTCTCAGCCACATCGTTGTTATTAGAACAACTTCCTGTTTGTGAGATAGCTTGAACAACTTCAATCTCGGGTTGACCAGAAGTGTTTGTAGATTGAACAACTTGTGTGACAAAATTATCAACCGGATCTGAAGTAGCTTCATGAAACTCATGTTCATCATCAGAAGACAGAACATCAGCATCCAACATGGTATCAGCAGTGGTTTCAGTCAAAACATCATCAACGATTGGTACTTCTAGAACAGCAAACGGAGATACAATCTTCATAACTGGAACATCACCTTGAAGTTCAATAAAGACAGGATATAGGTGATCATCGGTTTCTGCTGGTATTAACTCACATGATTCAAAAAGACCTTTTTAGTCAAACATCCAATCTAGTCCAACTCCTTTGGGCGGTATTGTATAAGATTGAAAATCTACATGTAAGTACTCCTCCATTGCACCCGCCTGTTTATTGAAAACTCTTTTCTTCTGATTTGAATACCCGACAAACAATCCTTCAAAGACTTTGTCTTCAAATTTGACGGCAGACTTCAATATTGTTCAGGGACACCCAAAAGGTTCCAGATAATGAAGATTTGGCTTGTGTTTCTTTAGCAATTCATAACATGTCTTGCCAAGTCTTTTCACTGTAAGGACACGATTCAGCACATAACATGTTGTATTAATAGCTTCAGTCCAGAAATTCATAGGAAGCTGAGCATCAACCAACATCGTCCTTGCCGTCTCAATTATTGTGCGATTATTCCATTCAGCAACACTATTTTGTTGTGGTGTGTACGGAGTACTAAACTCATGCACAATATGCTTCTTTAAACAAAAAGTTTGCATCGTTGTATTCTTAAACTCCGTGCCGTTATCGCTGCGAATTCGTCTCACCTTCAACTTGTAGTAAATTTCCAAAGAATTGATCAAGTTGATGAGAATTCGTGATGTTTCACTTTTAGCTACCAGAAAATCCACCCAAGAAAATCGTGAATACTCATGGTAGCTGAACTTTCACCAAAGTATAATTCATGATTCTAAATGGGAGCAGTTGTCGAATTTTTCACAATCATTTTCATTTCACGAGCTTGTAATTTGTTTGTCAATTGATTAAATGTCCAACTTGAATAATTTGGATCATGAGTTAACAGTAAACCATAATTTTCCCATTTGTTAGACAAACCTTACAGAAATTCTCTTTTAATTCATCATCCTCCTTTCTAACTTGCTCAACTTCAAGTTCATTTATTAAATGTGAGAACCTTGCAATCAAGTCTGACATTTTCTCATTCTCACAATGCCCAAAATTATCAAATTCTTTTTTTTAAACTTTCTTTCAAGTCTTCTATATTGCTCATTACCCTCGCATCTTTCTGAAATAACATCCCATAATTCCTTAGAAGTTATAAACATTTTAAACTGATGCATCAACTCCTTAGGTAATGCCATTGTAAGAAACTATAAGTTTTCTTCTCTTGCAAAAAGTTTCATTTCATCAGCATTAAATTCACTTATCGTCTTTGGCTTTTTAGCACTTAACTTTGGATACTCATACTCCTTTTCAATTGGTATCCAACAATGAACATCCTGAGAAAATATGTGTGATTCAAATCGTTTCTTCCAATTATGGTAATCCTCCAATCTTAGCAACTTGGGAACTTTCTGATTTGTTCCTATTTCGTTATCATAACCCATCATGAGTTGCATGGAAGTTTGAGCAGCTGAAAATGCTTGATAATCACTCATTTTGAAAATGAACAATCAGATATCAAAACTTCAAACCCAAAAACGGGTGTCTTAGAAATGGAATATGGAGGTTGAACCTGAGGGTGAATGTAGATCTCTTCGAGATGAGCGTTTGACTGGTAATGGGTCCCGTAACTCTTAACGGAACTCAAGTTACGTTAGTTTTAGTGAACACCGATTTTCTGACCAACTAACCAAAAACACTTCCAACTAACCAATGGGTTGGTGAAATATTTTTAGCTAACCAATGGTTAGGAGCGAACCAATGGTTAGGAGCTCAACGAACGTTCTCAACAGTTTGTGTAGCCATAAATCCTATTGTATTCATTGAAATCTGGTTGGGAGCTAAGTGAACCAATGGTTGGTTGGTTGAAGATTTCCTAGCAAACCAATGGTTTGTTGGTTGAATATTTCCTAGCAAACCAATGGTTCGTTGGTTGAAGATTTCCTAGCAAACCAATGGTTCGGAGGAATAACTGTTTTAGCGAACCATCAGATTCATCCGGCGAACCAGATTGAAATTTTCAAAATTCCACGAATTTGAAGGTTTCAGACTCTGATTTGCAGCTATAGGCAACGAAAACACACTAGGAACGTTCAGAAATCAAATGTTACACCAAAAACACTCGAATTTGATGAAAATTGATGAAAAATGATCAAAAACCCACTTTCTCTCACTAGAAAACTCAAATTTAACCAAATCAAAGTAGTAGAACAACCTGGATTGCTCTGATACCACTTGTAAGAGTTGGAACGGATCTTACTACTTGTTAGTACATGTTCTAGTTCGTTGTGTGACGTATCAAGAACAAGACAAGAGCTTCAAGTGTGCTGCTGTCCGAAGTGATCCGAACTGAAGTTCGGGTTCACACGAACTTGTCAGAACGGGCAGTTCGGATGATCGTGTGTTTGCTCAGTTTTGTTCATCTATAATAGATCGTCTTGTATTGGATTTAAGAATTCTTGTCCAATCTACTATGTGAATTGAGTGTGTAATTCTCTGTGGTCTGATAATACAAATATCATTTGTATTTACATCTCGTGTCATCTTTCATACTCGTTCAACATAGATTTCGATACAACCGAGTAGACGATCCACCGCTCACGCAATTACAAGTGGTAAGAATTGCAATTTATCACCGACTTTGCTAAATTTCTTGTATAATAAGTTCAGGTTCACACGAACTTGTCTGAGCTGGCAGTTCGGATGATCGTGTGTTCGCTCAGCTTTGTTCATCTATAAATAGATCGACTTATATAGGATTTAAGAATTCTTGTCCAATCTACTATGTGAATTGAGTGTGTAATTCTCTATGGTCTGATAATACAAATATCATTTGTATTTACATCTCGTGTCATCTTTCATACTCATTCAACATAGATTTTGATACAACCGAGTAGACGATCCACCGCTGACGCAATTACAAGTGGTAAGAATTGCAAATTTATCACCGACTTTGCTGAATTTCTTGTATAATAAGTTCGGGTTCACATGAACTTGTCCGAATTGGCCCTAGGGTTTGTGTAAGGGTAGTATATAAACCCTCCATGTTATGATTAATTAAGCTTTTTGGAATATTGTTTACGATTTCTCTCTCACTCTCTAGTGTTTCCGATCGGTTTCATAAGCTTCAAGATTGTAGTGTTTTGCATTCAAGATTTGATCTTTATCTTAGATCAAATCTATTTCTTCTACTTTCTTCTTGAATCAATCACACACGAGGATTCCGCACTCGTTTGTGATTAAGATATCGTGTTCTTGGTTGGATTTCGGACCTACAATTGGTATCAGAGCCAAGAATCTGTGATTCGAGGCTCTCACGATATTGATTCAAGCTATTTTCTGAAAAAGCTAGTGTTTTTGAAGATTTAAAGGCTGTTTGGGTGTTTACGAGTGCTGCTGCTGTTCATCGAGTTTACGAGTGTATTTCTGGGTTTCTTTGGTGTTTACGACTGCTGTGTTTGAAGATCTGCATCGGAATCGGGTTTACGAGTTCAAGATCGCTTTTTTATCGTGTTTACGATCAGGTGAATCGAGTTTTCGATTGTAC
Source organism: Deinandra increscens subsp. villosa (assembly GCA_039602395.1). Lineage (NCBI taxonomy): Eukaryota > Viridiplantae > Streptophyta > Magnoliopsida > Asterales > Asteraceae > Deinandra > Deinandra increscens. The sequence continues at coordinate 78,760,807 of JBCNJP010000027.1, forward strand.
TTGATCGTAATTGGTGTTTACGACATTTTGTTACCGGAAACAGTGATCGTAATCGGAGTTTACGACAAATTCCATCGGAATCAGGGTTTACGATTTTGCTTGGATCGTAATCGGCGTTCACGATCGTAATCAGGGTTTACGATCGTAATCAGTTTTCAGTAATCGTAATCTCTCTTTTTGGACATTTGGACTTTAGATTTAAGTTCCCTAAGCTTTCGTAATGGATTTCGAACCGAGTATGTATCAGAAGTTGGATTTTGAGATTGGATCTATCACTCGTCCACCTAGACTCACACCGACGGATAATTTTCTGGAATGGAAATATAGGTTTGAAAACCACTTGAAGAGTGTTGATTTAAGGAACCAATGCAGGTAAAGCTAAAACGGAAGACGAATATGATGATGATGATTGGGAAAGATGCAACAAAGCAGAGAGGGCATTTGCTATAATGACTATGGCACTTACACCAGATATTGCACAAGGATTTAAGCACTGCAAAACTGCCAAGCAACTCTGGAATGCTTTGATTGTGGCTTATGAGGGAAATCCGGACATTAAGGCAAGCCGCAAGCAAATGTTGAAGCAAAAATTCAATTTGTTCAACCACATTCAAGGTGAATCCTTCGAAGCACAGGTGCAAAGGTTCGTGTCTCTGATGGCCGAAATGTCAAGCTATGGTGTTGAACCGGATCTGGAAGATAAGAATCTGAAACTGCTGAATAGTCTGCCCAAATCCTGGAATACCAACATCTCCATCATTAAGGACAACAACAAGCTGAGTGAGTTATCTCTTGATGAGATGATCAACAAATTGAAGTCAAAGCTTATTGATGACAAGCAGAGAGAATTGAACCATATAATCTCCCTTAGTTTGGCGGGAAAATTGAACCAAGCCCTGTTGTCAGAAGAAGTGGATTCTAAGCAAGATGGAAAGTCAGCTGGAAGTGGACCAAGCTCTGTCACAAAGTCAACTGCATTTGTGGCACAACCTCATGCAAGTTCAAGTGGAGGTTTCAACCCTGATGCTACGAATGATCCTAACTTTGCCCTCGGAATGGGCTTTATGAACAGCTATCATGCTCTCATGGCAGGAACTTTAGTGTCAACTGAGATGCTGTCAGGTGAGCTGAATCAGATAAATCCAGAAGATGTAGAGATGTTGGATGTCTCTTGGCAGATGGCAATGGCTGTTTTCAGAGCAAAGAAGTTCATGGCAAAGACCGGGAGAAATGTGTGGAAGGACCAAGATAAAATCAGGATGGGGTTTGACAAGAGCAAGCTGAGGTGCTACAACTGTGACGAGTATGGGCATTTCGCAAGAGAGTGCATAAAGCCGAAGAGAGAAAGAACAGAAGAAAGGAAAGCAGGTGATGGCAAGGGAAAGGCTGAGTCAAGTGCTTTAATTGTGCAGGAAGGAGGTGGATATGATTGGACACCTCAGTTAAAAGAATTCAGCCTGTCACATGCAATGGTTGCTGCTATGGAAAGGGATGAAGAGGAAGAGCATGCATTTGTTGTGACTGATGAGAAACCTGAAGAAACTCCGGTGGATGACAAGGAAGCCTTTGCTGCTGAGATTGATAACGACAAGGTATGTCCTGATCCCACTTGTGCTCGTATAATTCCTGGACTTAGACAAATCTGTATGTAAAAATTATCAGTTAGAATTGTTTGAGATAAAATGCGAGAGGAGTTCCTTTAAGGGTAGATGGCAGAAGAATGAGGAAAAGGTAAAAGCTCAAAAATTAGACATAGTGAAATATCAAAAACTGGCAACTGAGAAAGCTCTTCTGTATGACAACGCTAAGTTAGAAATAGCTGAGCTTGGTAAGCAGCTTGATGAACTTAAGCATAAGAACAATGAGTTGCAGGTAAAACTTGATATGAATCATATGAGAAGCAAGAGAATGCTAGAGGCCAGTAAGTCTTTGAACACCTGCATAACTGAGGTTAGAATAGGTAAGGACAAAGGTGGAATAGGGATTAGCTTCTCAAACAAAAACAAGAAGGATGTTCCTCAAGATAAGACTAGAGACATAATAGGAATAATCCTTGAGGAGGATCAAGTTGACAGATCGAAAGCAGGAACACATGAGATAGGACCTCCCTTAGATAGTGTTCTATTAGGAGTGACACCTATGAATGATCAGGAATTTGAAAATGAGAAACACATGATCTATGGGTTGGGTAATCAGAATGAAACAATGGCATCCACAAGTAAATCAGGTCTGTCACATGAGTCATTAAACAATAGTGTTGAACCTGCTGATGGCTTTGTTTCATGTGCAGATGAAGTAGGTATTGAATATGTGTCAGTGGAGGATGCTGAATGTTTGAAAGTCAATGAATGTCATGTGTCTAGTAGTTCTAGTCTTAATTTACCCAAGGACGATGTTCTGGCATCTGTGTCAGAACTTAATACGTCCAAGTCAAAACAAGTAGTTGTATCTGTGTTGTCAAAACATCTTTCTAATTCCAATGAAAAAGTTGATGGTTTTAAAATTCGCGTGCCTAACACTAAAGTAGGTCGTGAGACTAAGCCCAAAGATTTTGTTGCTTATCCCCAGGTTGTGTCAACTTTCAATAGAACAAACAAAGCTAAGTCAGAGCAATTTTGTTTAATTACACAACCGGAAAAAGATACAAAACGTGTTATACACAAATGGGATGATAAGCCAGAGTGGAATTCGTCTTATCCAAGACGTTCATACCTCTGTAGTCATGTCAATGGGCCTAGACTCGTGAACTGTTTTCAATGTGGAAAACCAGGACACTTTGCTGCTAATTGTGTGAATAGACCATTTCAACCATACTATCCGCAAAACCCACGGACTAGTATGTTGGAGAAAATGATGACAGGAGAAAAGCAAAAGCAGAAGCAACAAGCTTTGTTTAAGGGGAAGCAGTGCTTGGAACCAATGAAGACTCAACGGTCTAAGGTTTCAAACACAAAGGCACCTGTGACAAAGCATGTTGTTGAAAAATGGAATGTGGCCAAAACTCCAAAACCAACTTATGCATCAAAAGGAGTTTATAAAAGAAATGATAAGATAAAACCAGAATTTGTTGAGAAACAAATGGCTAAAGTCAAAAGAGTTAATAAACCTAATGGCAAAGCAAAAGTTGAGCAACAGGTTTTAAAACAAAAAGATGTCACTCAAACAAAACAACTGGTTTACACAAAATTGAAACTTGAGTGGACACCTGTTAAAAAGCCATCTGGTAAAAAGGCCACATCTCCGCAAAAGAAACCTGAGTCAGTCAAGAACTCATCAAATGTGTTTAAACCACAGAAAGACACCACCTGGAAGCCAAAAGTCAACATTCAAGACGTGAATGTACCTAAAAAGCCAGAAATGACCCTCCAATTAGTTAATTACATTGACTCCAAAGGTGTGCCCAGATCTGTTATGACCTGGGTACCTAAATCTCACTAATCTCTGATTTGTGTAGGGACAGCCAAGAAGATCTATCAACAATCTCTGGTACGTTGATAGCGGTTTCTCCCGACATATGACCGGAGACTTATCCCTTTTGGAAGATGTGGAAGACTTCAATGGGGGAGGAGTATCATTTGCAGGTGGTGTGGGTGGAAGAATAAGCAAGAAAGGAGTGGTGATAAGTGGTAATTTATCATTCTCTGACGTACATTATGTGGAGGAGCTGTCACACAGTCTGCTGAGTGTCTCTCAGATTTGTGATAGAGACTATTCTGTGTTGTTCAACCGCAAGGAGTGCATTATTCTCAAGCCTGGTGTGAAGATTCCAGAAGATTGCATCTTGATGCGTACTCCGAGAAGAGCAAACTCTTATCAGCTTAACATGGGTCAACCTCCAACTTCAGAAGAAGCCTGTCTCATATCCAAACAAAATGAGAACTTAGCTCTTTTGTGGCAAAGGCGTCTGGGGCATGCTAACATGAAGAATTTGACCAAGCTTGCCAAGGGAGAACATGTCAGAAAGCTGCCTATCAAAGATTTCTCTACTGTGGAAAAATGTGTGGCTTGTGCGAAGGGGAAGCAGCACAAGTTGCCACACCGTCCGAAGATAGAAAATTCAATGTCATCCGTGTAACAACGTCTTCACATGGATTTATTTGGGCCAATGCAAGTTCAAAGCATCAGCAAATTCTCTTACTGTCTCGTGATTGTGGATGACTACTCACGATTCACTTGGGTCTTCTTCTTATCATACAAGTATGAAACTCCGATCTTAGTGAAACAGTTTGTCATGCTTATAGAGAATCAGCTGAACGAGAAGGTCAAGGCTATCATAACGGACAACGGAACAGAATTCAAGAATGCTGAGTTAAATATGTTCTGTGGAGAAAAGGGGATAGAGAGACAATTCAGTGCACCCTACACTCCGCAACAGAATGGAGTCGATGAGAGAAGAAACAGGACACTCATTGAAGCAGCAAGGACAATGATGTGTGAAGCTAAATTGCCAATCTTCTTCTGGGCTGAAGCAGTTAATACGGCTTGTTACGTGTAGAATCGTGTTCTTTTAAATAAGCGTCATGAGAAGACTCCGTATGAGATTGTCTACAAAGAGAAGCCAACGGTGGGATATTTCAAGACATTCGGGTGTCCATGCACGGTTCTGATTCAGTCCGATGTGGGGAAATTCGAAGCCAAGGCTGATGAGTGTTATTTTGTGGGTTATTCAGCAAATAGTGCGTATCGTGTCTACAACAAAACCACAAAGGTCATCATTGAGGCATATAACGTGGACTGGCTTGAAGACAATCCTACAGATGCAGGGAGTGGACCAGACTGGATTTTTTATTATGGGTCACTGTTTGAAGGGTTCAAGTTTTCAAATGTCTTCCATCATTTGGGTGAGGAAGAAGATATTATTGCTCAATCATCTGAATCGAGGCATCCAGGCCTCTACTCAACTCCCATAGCATCCAGGCCTCTACTGACAGCAGATGCAGATGGGGAGCCAGTGAGTGAATTCATGTATCGCTCGATGATAGGATCACTTATGTACTTGACAGCAAGCAGGCCAGATATTATGCATGCAGTGTGTCTGTGTGCTCGCTATCAGGCTAACCTAAACTTTCACATCTAATTGCTGTTAAACGTATTTTTAGGTATCTAAAGGGCAGGCCTAGGCTTGGACTTTGGTACCCAAAGAACACTGATTTCCAATTGTTTGCATATACTGACAGTGATTATGGAGGCAGTGATCTTGACCGGAAGTCAACAACTGGTGGATGTCAGTATCTGGGAGATCGACTCATTTCTTGGCAGAGCAAAAAGCAGCATACCGTCTCGAAGTCAACTGCAGAAGCTGAATATGTGGCAGTATCCGCTGGATGCTCACAGGTAGTATGGATACAAAATCAGCTCACTGATTACGGTATGGAATTCGTTAACACTCCTATCTTTTGTGATAACGTTGCTGCTCTAGAAATTGTGAAAAACCCTGTTCATCACTAAAAAAACAAAGCACATAGACATCAAGGTACACTTTATCCGTGATTGTTATGATCGGGAGTTAATTCAGCTCCAAAAGGTGAGCTCAGACCAAAATGTGTCTGATATTTTCACAAAACCCCTCCCCTGTCCCAATTTTGAAATGTGTGTCGAAGGCCTAAGGATGATTGCCTTCGAGGAATGATCTGATCAAAATTGTTTGTAAATATTTCTTTTAAGAAATCATTTATAACAAAAATCAAAAATATGTGTTTATCTTTCAAAAGCCTCATAAAAACAGGGGAAGAAATATTGTTGTTTCAGAAAATCTAAAAAATATCTGTTTGAGGATTTTATGATGTCTTTTGTTTTGCCTTGAGTTGGTAGGAAGTGATATAAATTTCCAAGACGATCGGAGACTGACACGTGTAAGGCAGAAGTGAAAGACGTCTCAAAGATGATGTTCGGTAAGCTAAATCAAAAACAATGATCATCCATGTAAGTGCAGTAAACTTAACTCTTATATATGTTTAGTTTTCCATCCTAGTTTACATAGTTTAAAAGACTGAGTCCCAGCAAAAACGGGTTGAGAGTGGTATTCACCTAGTATTCACTCTCTCACACGCCATGTTTCTGCTGTTATGACAACACCACAGAAAAATGAAAAGAAAAAGAAAAAGAAAAAGAAAAAGAAAAAGAAAAATGAAAAGAAAAAGCAAAAAAAAAACAAAAAATATTGATGATAAAAATAAATACATTATTTTGTTTGGTCTTCTCTGCGTGCTTATGCGGCCGACCTGATCACCAACTGATAATTAAGAAAATAAGGGTTTGTCATGACGGTGTTGCATGGTTCCTCAAGTTGGGGGTTTGTGAATCCTCAATAAACTCTGAGGTTGGGTAGGTTTTGCTATGAACAAATGGGTGTGGGGACGGTTAAACATGACGGTAATTATGTACCACAATTTAAGCACTTAAAACTTTTAACTGGATGTGAGTTTATATGGTTTCAAAAATTTTGGGCAATTGTCTAGAGCGTCGAGTAACGGAAGCTGAAAAAGGTTCCTCAGTTAAAGATTTGTCTGGTTTGATCCATGAATTTACATCAGCTTCGAGGCAAGTGAATTTTTTTAAATTTCTGAAGTTAGGGTTAATTGTTTTTATGGTTTAGCTTATATTTCAAGTCTTTAGTTGTTTTAAAATTTTTTTAAGATCAAGATCAGATACTCGGGGTATGAGTCTGAGGGGAAGTTTTGCAATTCTCAAATTTTCAAAATTAGCAAACTTTTTAAGGGTTTATCTTATAAATGAAGTTTGGGAGATTTTTAAAATGTTCTAGAAAGTTTGGGGGGGCATTTTAAAAATTTTAAAGTTCAAACCTTTAAAAACCCTCATTCCCAATCCAATTGTTTACGATCCCTTTTTCTTCTCTGCGTTTACGATCGACCAATCCTAAACCCTAACCGCCGCCTGCTCTTGCCAGAAAACCGATTCCGACCATCTCCGACCACTGCTGTGTAACCCGTGTACACCAACACCTTCGAAATCGATTTTCGACCAAGAAACCCCATTCAATCGAGTGTTTTCTCATTGTCCCGTCGGTCCATTTACAGTTCTTTTTTTTTTTGTTAACTCGGTGATCGTAGTCATCTTTAACGAACAAGTCTGATACATGTGTCTTGTCTTTCTCAGATGGCAGACGACATGCTAGATGAAGAGATAAAGTTTGAAAGTGATCACTGCATCCCGGCGTATCTTGAAGACCCACCAGAGAAGCATATGGAATTATTTTATTCACTGGTGGCCGGGATGAATATCTGCAAGATAAACCATGCCCTGAGATCAAGTGTGCTGATTGATGAGGAGCTTGTAAGGGAGTTCTGGGGATCTGCTAGAGCTGATGCAGATAAAACAACAATCACTGCAACAATTCAGAACAGGGAGATAGTGATTCAAGAAGATGACATCAGAAAAGGGCTGAACATCATTGATAGTGCTGCTGATCCGATTGAGTATCCGAAGGAAGTTGTTCTAGCGGGTGCTCAATCTCTGGGATATGAAGGAAAGTTCCCTCCCATCTTCAAGAAGTTGTTGCCGCACAACTGGAGGTGTCTAGCTCACTACATGCAAAAATCATTTCTGGGTAAGAGAACTAGCTTTGATCAGCTGAACAAACTGCATGGAACAACATTTGTCGCATTGGCCTTGGACTGGAAATTCAATTTCTCCAAGATGATGTTGTTGGATTGGATAGGCAATGCTAACCTGAGCGCCCGAGAACAGTTCCTGATGACACCAAGATTCGTTCAAATGGTGGTCATGAAGAAATATCCCATGATTGAAGAGAGGGTGGAAAAACTGGATATTAAGGTGATGGATTGTGGAGTGTTTGGACTACAGACCCAAGACAGAAAGGGTAAAAATAGTTTTCAAGGAAGGCTTGAATGGGTTAAGAGGGGTACATTTCCCGAAGTGGCAAGGGAACAAGAAGTTGAAGAATCTGAACCTGAAGCCGATGTGCCAACTGTAAATGCATATGTTGCTGAAGATCAAGATATAACAGCAACTCCGGCTGTAAATGTTCAAGAAGAAGATGTGGTGATACCTTCAGATGAAGAAAATGTGATGGACGACATCTTTTCTAATCAAGGGAATATGGGTGATGATATCTATGGAGACTTGGAACCAATCAATCTGAAAAGATCAAGAGATGTCCTGAACTCATCTTCTAGTGGTGACTCCATCCCTCAAGATTTGGATATTCAGTTCAATGTGAATGAGATGCTCGAAGAGCCTGTCCCCTTCCGTGAACCATCTCCCAGGAAGAAGACAGATCCAAGAAGTATCTGGTTCAAGTTCACAAAGACTAGCTCAAGTCTGTTAATGGTCCATCCAACTGAGTCTAGTTCTCAAAGTCAAGCTGCTCAAGAAGAATCAACAGTTCCAAATGTTGAAGATCAACATGCCCAGGTTCAGACTGAAAGCCCTCCTCCGAATGAACGTAGCCCTGTTCATGAGGAAAGGCAACCTCTGGAGGTTGATAACACTGTTGTTGTACCCAGCCCTGTCAGAATAAGTGTCTCTAGTGGAACAAGCTTGCCGCCAACTGTTATTCCAAGTTTCCGCCCACTTCAAGCTGCTGAGCTACCAATTGAGATGAGGATAAGTGCAGACCCTCACATAAATTTTCTGATGTCTCAGAACAGAATTAGGGAGACTGAGATAAAAGCACTCCAGGCAGAAAATAGAAGGTTAAAAGACAAGGAGGTGGCTGACAAGAATAGAATGAAGTATCTGTATGAGACCTTGATGGACCTGAAGAAGAAGTTTGGTGATTTGAAAAATGTTGTGGAGTCAAATACTTCAGGTGCCCCTGGTCAAAGTTCATCTCAGGGTGTGCAAGGTACAGAAGCAGTAAATGTGGATGATGGAGATGACACTATCGAGATTTCTAACTATGCCCGAAGTGGAAGGGTCATCTCCAAAGCACCAAAAGGTCACGACAACTGGTTTAAGGAATTCTTTCAAGGACCAGCCCCCACTCAATACACCCTTGATGTTGGTGAAAGCTCTATAGACAAACGGGGAAGTCGTGAAGCTATTCAGTGCTGGCACTATGACACAGAGAAGAAGCTGTTTGCTGTGATTCGTGACGGCTACAGTCCAGTAGAGTACTATAAAACACGTGCCCAATTTCATTCATGGACTGAGCCTGAGATTAGAAGTCTGCTTAGAGCTCCATACATTAACAGATGGAGCAGCACCGAAGGAGATCTTATTCGAAACAATCTGATGAGCCAATTAGAAAATAATTTTGCAAACTTTGAGCTGAAGCAAGTAAGATGGGTCGAGACTGGAACTGACCCAGTAACTGGTGAGTCGATAGGTGAAGCAAGGAGACCACCCACCAAGCGCACAAGAGTGATCAATATGTTGGATGAGATCGAAGACGGTACCTTAGTCAAAAGCTTTGACTGTTGGTGTTATGATCCAACGACTCACGAGGTGGTGGTTCTCTACAAAAGAATGAGGCAATTCGTTTCTACGATCCGGTCGATCTGCTGAGATTTGGTGAAAAAGACATCAAGCTCCTAGCCTCCCAACCTATTCTCGGTGATGAGACTGATATGGAAAATGCTGTAAGGGTAGGGATCTTCCATGGAACGGCTAATCGGATCGTGGCAAATGGATGGTGGTCGAACAATGTGCAGAATACTTTCAGATTCGATCTGCAGCTGCCATAGGTGATCTAATGGTTCATGCCTAGGGGAAGATTGTTGGGCTATATATATTAGAGGCATGAACATTAGTTGTGGGCTTGTTAGTTATTGGGCTTTTGGGCTTAGTTAGATTATATTTAGGCCATGTGGGCCGATTTCTTATGTTTATGATTGGGCTTTATGTGTTTATGATTGGCCCTAGGGTTTGTGTAAGGGTAGTATATAAACCCTCCATGTTTATGATTAATTAAGCTTTTTGGAATATTGTTTACGATTTCTCTCTCACTCTCTAGTGTTTCCGATCGGTTTCATAAGCTTCAAGATTGTAGTGTTTTGCATTCAAGATTTCATCTTTATCTTAGATCAAATCTATTTCTTCTACTTTCTTCTTGAATCAATCACACACGAGGATTCTGCACTCGTTTGTGATTAAGATATCGTGTTCTTGGTTGGATTTCGGACCTACAAATGTATCACCGACTTTGCTGAATTTCTTGTATAATAAGGATAGGAGTGAAGATAGTACAAAAGAGAATGATATCCACAAGGTTCCTGCTCCAGTGGATTTATCTGAGTTTACATCTGCTTCTCTTGATCCTAAAGCTGAATTGCATGATTATTCCAAGTTTGCAACACCAGCAAATAAGAATAAATCTAAATCAGCAAAGAAGAAAGAAAAGATTGGTGAAGCTGCGAAATTTGATTCAAGTTCATCGTTTTTGGAAGATGAAAACATTTTTGTAAAATTGAGAAATCTACAAGTCCTTTATTTGAAGAAGAAGATATTAAATCTTTGGTGCGTGAGAACAAGCTGAATGATATTAAAGAAAAAGTTACTAGAGAAGCCAAAGGGAGAGATGCTTCTAGTTCTCAATCTGGATTTTCAAAGATTCCGGGTTATAAGCACAAAGGTTTGGGCTTTGAGGTTAAAGAGTTGCCTGTTAAAGCTCCAAAATCAAAGAAGACAGAAAATGTGTTGAAAGTCAAGAATCAAAAGAAATCATAACCTCAGATCAAAAATCTTCTCATTTCGCTCATTAGATGTGCAAATCTTGCAATCAGATTTGAAATAGATTCATTCTTATAATATTTGAAACTATCGAATTCCTTCTTCAAAACCTTTTGACGACTTTTCTTGTATCGGTCATTACCTTTACATCTCTTCTACAAGGCATCCCATAGGCTTTTTGATGTATAGTTAGCTGGAAAATTGATGTAGCAACTCCTTGGGTAATGCCATGGTCAAAGTACCATATGGCTTCTTCTCAGCTTGATATGCTTTCTTTTGTTCAGAAGTGAATTTTCTTTGAAGAATCGGCTCTCCAGAAGCATCCTTTGGATATATGTATTGTTCAATAAATGCCAACCACATATCAACATCATTCGTATCAACATACGCTTCAAACCGTTTAACCCAACTATAATAATCTTTCAATTTTAACAATTTGGGAACTTTCTGACTTGTTCCTATTTCATTATCATAATTCATCAGTGTTTGCATTATAGCTTGCATCAAATTTTGTATTGCAGCAAACACTTGAAAATATAACATCTTGAAAGAATTTGATTAATGTTCACCCGAACCCAAGCGAACTTAAAACTGATTAAGCGAACTGAGCCGAACCGAATCCGTACTGAGATAAACTGAGTTGTACCGAACTAGCTCCAAACTGAAAACAAATGAACACAGCCGAACCTTGACTTCGTGTGAACGAACTGAAATCCGAACCAGAATGTATCCGAACTCAATCTGAACTGAGAAAGATATCCGAACTGAAAATGAACCACTAGACGAACACACCCGAACCTTCACTTCGTTTGAAAGACAGTATCCGAACCTAACCGAACAGTGACTTCAGAGCGGTTATTTTGACGAACAATCAGATCTCACCCGAACTCAGACGAACGAAACATTCCCGACTCAAATTTCACGATTTTTAGTGTTTTCGAACGAGATTTTCAGCAGTAACACAGATAAACTCAAAATGAATGTTTAGGAGAAGATTTTTCACACAAAACACACTTGAGATTGTCAAACGAACACCAAAACGAGTAGATTTTCCAAAAACCCTCACTTTTTGACTTAAAAAACCGAAAAACACAGATTTCCAGACCAGTAGAATGATCCGAAAGCTCTTATACCACTTGTAATTGCGTGAGCGGTGTATCGTCTACTCAGTTGTTTAGAAATCTATGTTAAACGAGTATGAAAGATGACACGAGATGTAAATACAAATGATATTTGTATTACCAGACCACAGAGAATTACACTACTTATTGATGTGATAAAATACGATGAATACGATAGTAAATAAATCTTTGGTTTATTGATTTCACAAAGATGGTTACAAAGAACTCTAGAGAGAGAAACACACTGAGTTACACACAGTTAAGAACACTTAAAAATGACCAGAACTACTCAACTCTCTCTAACACGAAGTATTTTAAATGTCAAACTAACTAACCAGCGAACCAACCAACTAACCATGGTTGGTTGCTAACCATATAGCTAACCATTGGCTCGCTGGCTAGCTAACCATTGGTTAGTTGGCTAGCTAACCATTGGTTAGTTGGCTCCTAACCAATGGTAAGGAGTTTGGTTAATTGACACTAAGACTCAACGCAAAGCTCTCCTTTAGATACAACACACGAGACACACTATAGCATAGGATTATGCTCTAACATAATGACACTTGATTTGTATTAGATCTACTATGAGGTTGCTTCATCTAGGTTAATGGATGCATGATAGTGTATAAAGTTATAAACTTAATGTTTAAATACATGTGGAATATTTTATAAAAATTAATTACATTAAAATATGGTGAAAATGGCCTATTAGGTCAAGATGGCACTCATGCATGTGGTTAGGAATCTACGACATGGCTTGAATGTGTTAATTGATGATCTATGTGACTTATATGAGATGATGATGATGTATAATCATGGGAATAGCCTACATGTGGTAAATATATATATTTATTGGATAATAAATAACCAAGTAAATGCATGTGTATGATCATGGGATTATTTAACTACGTGTTTGCATGTCATTATTTAAATTGGTTATGAGTTATACGAGTGTACAAGTCCTAAGTATCCTACCTCGGTGGGAATGACAAGACTTTGTATGATCGTCCCATCGATCGTACATCGTATAGGCGGGATAATGTCGTAAGTAATTGTGACACGTTATGTTTATCATAGTACAATGTGATGTATGTGTGATACATGTTAGGTTAAGTATAGAAATCTAAATTCAATCACCAATGTGTATTCAAGTCCACTGGTCTGTTATCCGCGCGTTGTTGGGACGGTTGGTCAAACTTAGTCAACACTCACACGATTGTGTGTCATAGGTGGAGTCTAGGAGGAATTCACCTTCTCTGTTCAAGTGTTACCATTTGGAAACTTATTTGCACCCTAAGGTGAGTTCTTAGCACCATATTTTAACGTGTTATGCTTTTGGGAGAGAAGACATGTGGTAAACTATTTTCTGTTGAGAAAATGCTAAACTTATTTCTGTTGAGAAATACTAAAGTATTTTTCTAGTTGAGAAAATACTCAACGGTTTCTGTTAAGAAATGCTAAACTTATTTTATATACTATTTGTAACCCATAGAATAAAACATGCCAAGGGAGTCCTTCTATAATTCGTGTACCATTAGTATCATGTAATAACGAGGAAATGTGAAACAGATCTGTTGGGCTTGACAAACCCTGTTGTGGCTGGTCACTCTAGCCCCACCACCTTTGGGGGTGGATAAGGGGTATTATATTGTCCTAACTCGGGTCATGCTTGGTATAGAATGACGGGAAGGAAAAACTTAGCTGTTAGGAATGGGACATAGGGCCTATGGTGTTATAAACAATGTGCTCTAGCTAACCCAAGTATATAGAATGTTGATTATCTTTTTCAGGATGTTTGATTCCTGAGGGGTTATGCCTCGCTGAGGGTAACTGGTTATCTTACTGCTTTAAATAAATTGATATTTATTTACTTGCTTAAACTCCAAGAATTTACCAACCTAGCGTTGACATTTTACATGTTTCTTCTCATGTCCTTAGGAGGTTTGCTAAGGAGTGCATGTTAGGATCATGGGTATTGATATGCATATGTTACTGTCATTTGTAATCTTATATTTTCGCCATGGGTAAAGACTAGTTAAAACTGTTTTATGTTATCGCTTTCAAAAATGAATTATTAGACTTGATAACTTGTCACTTCCGCAAAAGAGATTTCAAAACTCCAGAAATGCTTCCGTACTATTTTTAATTAACGTTTTACTCTGATAAACAATTATTCAAACGTAAACTTGTTTTTGAGTCGAGCGTATAGATGTTCAAAGAGTCTGACGACTCGGATCCCGGTCTGTGTCGCGCCCTCGCTAGCGGGTACTACGCGGGTGGTTTTGGCGGGGGGTGTGACATATTTCTACCTGTGAAACAAAAATAATACACCATAGATTATGAACAAAAAACAAATGAAATCAGCGCGGAAACACACACGATGCCCTTTAGTTGTTCACAATCGAAATTGAGATAGAACTTCCCCTTCTTGAGAGCATATTCCACCAAAACCCGTTGTGAATCAATGCACTCACAATCTCATGGCTACTCAAGATAAATGAATTAAGATCTTATAGTACTCTTGTTAACAAACTCCATAGCTTAATGAACTGAGTTGTCATCTTCATAAGTATCAATTAATTTGTATAGTTCACTCTTTTCACCTTTAAATTGCTGCAGCTTATGAAGTTCACTCTTTTTTCAGATCTATCAACATGCCAAACCTTTTACTAAAAATAATACAAGATGTTAAAAAAATAAGAAATTTATTAAGATCATAAGGACATATAAATGAAGCCAACCGGACTACCTCCACTCCCTGTTGACATCATAACATAATACTAACATAGGTCAGAAAACACAAGTTCCTTAATCATATAAATGAGAAATCATGTTTTATCACCACCACTAAACATTATTCTCCAGATAACATCATCTGAATTCACTATAAGAAAAAGTTCTCCATTGACAATCTCATTTTTTTCCTGAGCTTACTTATTAAACCTTCATTTTCCTTAATAAATATACATTTTAAAACATAATAAAGATGGCCCATTAACCATTTTGATAAATTGTGATTGTTGATCCGATTAATAAACAGATTCGTTTGACTCGAATATAATAAAATTCACCCATTTGATTATTTAATAAAGATTTTGTTTATATATTGCAATATTGTACAGTTTTGACAAATATTCTTATGAAAGAACATACTTCAGAAATATAAAAGCCTTTAAAAAAGTAATCAACTTGCACCTGCAAGTCCAACTACTTTGACTTTTCCATTTAGGGTGTATGGACATAATTATTATAAATTTTGGTTCTAATTATGATATCCAAATTATATATGAGCTAAAGTTTTTAAATTTTTATAATTTTGTTCCTAACCTGTACGATTAGACCATGCAACATCTTGAATTTGGCCCATTTGACGTGTTTGAAAAAAGTAACAAAATTGATTAAGTAGATGGGTTGAAACCCCACAACTCTATAGTAAACCAACTCATCTATCTTTCCCATAAATTAGCCAATATTGACACATAGGAATCATGCCTTGGAGAGATCTGCCCATTCAGATTTGGCATACGGTTTCACCACAAATCTGGAGCTAGAATAATGACTTCCAGCTTGCCTGAGTCCACAATTAGAAAAAGCCATTCAAAGAATGAGTTTAATTTTGCAGTTAGGGAATATATATTTGATTCAATGTTTTCAACTGAACTCCCTATAGCTGAATTTCCCTTAAGCTGAATTAAAAAAAAAAAAAAGTATCAACTTACAATAAGTTATGATAGATATTAAAATCTTGAAACTGTATTAAAACAAATTCTTCACAGTAATAATTTATAAACAAAATATGATATAGTAAAGTTAGGCACACCTGATGATAGATCTTAAAGTTTCTATTTCAAGGAGGTTCAAACGGTTCAGCAGGTAAAGTGGCTTAAAATTTTAAGGTCAACAAAAGTGTTATTGATAAATTTCTAACTTCCTAACAAGCTGATGTGTATCAAGTGACAATGGAATAACCAAAGAGCTCGTAGGATTTATCAAGAAGGAGAAAAGAGGAGTTCTGGGATAAATTTTCTCATGATCAATTTCTCCATTGGAAACTCCTATAAAAAGGAGAATACAACTAAGTCAATTCTAGATCCTAAACTTTTGGAAAAGACGTTACGTGGAAACATGGGGCATCCCCCAAGATTCCTTTATTCAACACATGTTTATTAATTCAAAAATAAAACACAACTAACTAATGTTGACGTTGCAATCAGATCCTTCCCATGCATGCATCGCATGAACTAATTAATCTCCATTGGCTTTGACTTGGTCTGATGAGTCACGTAACACATGTAGAAACTGAACCCATGAAAATAAATCAAACTCAATTAAATATGTAGTTATAAGCTGCGCTAAAAGTGCTATAAGTTTTACAGGAAAATGCAAATACTCAAGAAATTTATGTTAATTTATTTAGATAATCTTCATCATAAATAATGAGAATTAAAATAGTAATATTCAAGCTTTATATTTATAAATTTTGAATTCATTAATTGCATTGTACTCTAAACAAAGTAACTGTGAAGTTAAAGTGTAATATATTATAGTAGAAGCAATAATGTTTGATTATTTATTTATTTATTTATTTTTATAAAATGAGAAACTTGACTAACCTACAGTTACATAATTACATAACGTTTAATTCAGTGTTTGTAAAAGAGAAACTTGACTAACCCAGTAACATATTTTTAGAAAGTCAAACATTACTTTAATCAACTTAGTAATTATATCTAAGGTTATGTAAGGTGTTTGGAGAAAAAAATAGTAAAAGCGTATTCTCAGTTTGAAAAGTATGGTATTTTCTATAGAAACAATTTTCTTTTTGATAGGTTTCAATGTGTTTAGTGATCTTTATTTAGAGCACGTGTTGATTTTGGAATTCAAAATCCCACTATCTGACATAAAAGATCTAAAGCAAAGGGGTGGATTACCTCTAGTTTGACATGAACTTCTACAGCTATATCTGCAAATAACTGTTCTACAGGTGATGTTTATGAGTTGGCGAAGAGAGTGCCTGAAGAATGAAAAGAGAGTAATAAAAGCTCAATACGAGTGTTCAATTTTTAACAGGTGACACGTTTTCATGATATTTGGAGATTGTTTAGCAAGCGCCTTATGTTGACTAAACAGAATATAGAGGCACAATTACAGAGCAAAAATTATGAATGCAATATAAAGGATAAACATTAGATGCAATCAACAGGTAGTCAGCTAGAACAATAGACAAATTAACAGATTGGCAAAACCTGTAAATTTCAAACAGATTCATATTATCTGTGGGTTTGTTACCATACCTGAAGTATCCAGTTGATCAATTGGTTTTGTCCTAAACCAAGAAACTTCTTTACGTGTTTCATGTCTTCAACATCAGCCCCTAGAATGTTTGCTTTTGATACAGTTCCGGTTATACGTCCAACGAAATCTTCGACTGTATTTCCATCTTTAATTTTTAAGGCTTCAAGTTCAAATTATGTCATTAAGAAACTACCTGAACATGTATTCACTAAAGCTTTTAATGATATCAACTTGAAAAAATGACAGTCTGTGCAAATAATAAAATTCTAAGTTAATCCTTACCAAATCAAATGGAAAATGATACAAATTAAGTAAAGATTCTCCACCTGCAAAATTACAAGATTCATAAAAGTTAGGCACTAAATATCACAAATCATAGTACACAAAACTGATAAGCATATAAAACTTCATGAATCACAAAGGAACCAAATCTTAAAACTTTTTATGAAACCTCAGTCGATGTGAATTCAGATTACTCAAATAAATCATAATCCTCTTATGATGCTTGTCAAAGGACTGCATGATTGAAGATCAAATTTGTTCTCGATGATGTAGTAATGAAAATAAAATCTCTATGACTTCAAGAACCAAAAAATAATCTTCACTAGAAGCATATATAAGAATGAAACCAAACAGGAAAAGAAAACAATAAGGACCAAACTTAACTCTCAATGATGAAAATTGACTATGGAGAAGACAAAGGAAAGGAAGATGTGAACCTTACAATAAGTCCCCTCAAAAACATAATCATCGCAAATAAAAACAAAAATTAATCGACAGAGGGTTAGGAAGAATTAGGGTTTAATTACCATTGCTTGGGTAGTCGTGAAATAATAATTCGGGAGCTGTAACTATAGAATAACACGACGCCTCAAAACGAGGGAAACACCATCCATCCACTACTTTAATAAGTGAAAAACTTTCTTACCACCGTGTCTTTCTCTTACAAACGCCATTTTCATCTGACCTTATTTCCATCCCCTTTCATTTCCCGAGTTTATCATAGAATCCCTATCCCAGCTTCCGACTTAATTGCATAGCGACGATGGCTATTCCCGAGGCAGTTTCCGACCTAATTGCATAGCGACGATGGGTGTTCCTGAGTTAATTGCATAGCCACGCTCATTTCATCCCTATCACTTCAGTTTGTCAATTGAATACCTAATAATCAATTTCTCTCTCCCGGTTCTTCAGTTACACTAATTTTTCGAATTTCTTTGTTTAATACTCTTCAATTGGTATACCTGAATCGCCGAAATCGATTGAACTTGAACGAAGACTTTCACTTCTCCGGCCGCTATTTATGTTTAGCGTTGTATTACTGCCCTCCTACCCCTGATTCTCCAAAATTGAAACGCAAGCTTGTACTCCAGTCTTCAATCGGACGTTAATCGTTGAGGTCAGAGGTATCCCTTTTCTTTCTTCTCCGATTGTATTTCTTGATTAGATTTTTTTCTCTCTTTTCCGAGTTGGCCCTCAGTGTGATGACATATGAGTTATGCAGTTAGGTCAGATGTTGATTTTTTGTGTTTGGCTTTTGATATTAGATTGGTTAATATTTTTTATTTTAATTCAATTACCACATTAATGTAAATTTCATATTTGCTTACACACCATATCTTTGTTCATCGTGGCATTAGTTTTTATCCTTTGAGGTTCTTTCCTGATATTAAGGATGTATTACAAATGTCATTAAAGACTCTGTATTAAGGATGCATTACAATGAAGTAGATTGGTTAATATTCTAATTACCTGGTTAATGTTAATGGAAATTTTATATCTGCTTACACACCATGTTTTTGTTCATCATGGCATTAGTTTTTATCCTTTGAGGTTCTGTCCTAATATTAAGGATGGATTACAAATGATGGCTTACGAATGTGATTAAAGACCCAATATTAAGTATGTATTACAAATGAAACCTAAATTGACTCTAATTACATGATTATTGAAAATTTAATATTTGCTTACAGACCATATGTTTGTTGATTATGGTTTTTTGTCTGCAAGAAAGGGTGGCTGAATTAATGAAAAAAATTAAAACAGCAATGATAAGACAATAGAAGTATATTATATGCCTTCACTGTTTGGTTGGTTTTTTAGAATCTGCCCTATATCTCTTTGTAAATGTATAGCTTCTGCCTCACTGTGATAATGTGAAAGCTGTGTAACAGGTATGCTTGTTAGTTAAAACTAGATTTTGAGCACGCGCGTTGCCGCGTGTCTTTAACAATATTATTATACATGATGTCCGTAAATAAATAACTCCGAGTAAATTAACCAAGTAAAATGTATTTTAATAGTATTTCTAAGGTTCATATATTTGCATTATGTAAGAGAACTTTTAATTGATTTTCATTGTGTCTTTCACAAACAATAGTCGTTTTATTTGTATTATATTGAGATAAATAAATATATAATTTCATGGTGCTATAACATTAAGATCCGGTACTAAAGAATACATGAGAGATTATCTAAGAAAAACAATCATCAGACCAAAATGATAACTGCAATCTTTTTTACTCAATTGTATGTTGTGGAATAAGTCATGGATCATTACGTAGTAATTCTCCACCTTATTCTTCACTGAATTGCTGATTGCATGTAATTCACATGATATTAAGTTTCCCTTAATTTTGATATTATTTTTCATTACTCAATAAGCCACTTTCAATAAAACTGATTTGTCACACCCCCAAATTAACCACTAACGGAGTTTATACCGTTCAGGGGTGCGACCAGACCAGGACCACAACCATTAGTTACAAATACAAAACGAATCAGAGTAAAGTCCAAAACATTCATTTCAAACAGTTTCAAAAGTTACGCAGCGAAATAAAGACATAAGTATCATAGCACTAACCACGTGCTTTACAAATCTTTGTTTCAAATTCAAATTCCCAAATTCAGTTTAATAAAAGTAAATATCATCTTGTGCCATGTCAACCTGCTCCGGATACCCTTCAGCGATCTGCAAAAATTTAAACCACGCAAGTGTCAACCTAACGGTTGGTGAGTTCACAGTGGGCTTGTCACGCAGTGGCCCGGTCTCATAAATCATTATCCTTATGTACAATTTATTTATGAAAAGCAATGCTTGTGTTAATCAAAATCATAGTATCGTGGTTTAGTAAAAGTATTGTCCGTAACCTACGTTATCGGGTATGTACTAGTTTTGTATAGTTAAAGTGCTCAACCGATATCGCGGGTAGCTAATCCGTTGTTCCATGCACTAAGGAAGTTTGTACCAAAGCTGACCATAAATTATTGTAGTGGCCGTGCCATCAGAACTGCGGACCTACGTCATCGCGGATTTGCCTCCCCCGTGTCCTCTCGGGATCACGGTCAGATAGGCTGATATTGTACCTCCGTGCACTCCCCGTGCCACGGGGCGGAGTTTGTCAAACTCCAGTAGATCTACCCAACATCCCCTCGCTTTACAATTAATGGTACAATTTAGTTGAGGACTTTTAAGTTTTTCAAGGCATCCTTAGAAATCATGTGATATCATGTGGTTTAGACTTTAACCTACCCTAGCCATATTAAGACGGTTTACCGGATTCTCACGAATCTCAAAAGTGTTTTCAGTTTCGTTTCAAAAGTAGTTGTTCAAGTAATTCACAAGTGCTTCCCATAAAGCACTTCAAGTTCATCAAGTGGGTGCCGAGCACTCCAAGTTTTCAAGTTTATCAGGGAGGTGCCTGGCACTCTCGAGGTTGTCAGCATTGTTTTTCATTTGGTTATTTGGTGTGACCCAAACGGGTTCACGATAATCGGGTTAGTGACACTCACCTTGGGTTGCACTGCTACACTTGCTAATAATCCAAGTATTGCTTATCGAAGACCTATGAACACGTTTAGGTCTTAAGTATTAGTTTTGTGTCTAATCTTTACCTAACGTCACTATGGCCCATAACATAGCACGTTGGAACTATGACTCGACATACAGACACACGACACCGATGGTTGATCATAAACAAGGGTTCATATTAATCAGAAATCAAAGCATGTATCGTTATGGCAAAATCATGTAAGTCATGGCATAACATTCAAGCAAATTGCACAAGTTTGGGTTCTGGTCTCAGTTTCGCTAGCAGTTTCGCTAGTCAGTTTCGCTATGTGTACGGGAAGCACTTTCGCTAGGCAATACCCGATTACACAGTTTCGCTAGGCTAGTTTCGCTCGAAACTGTTGGCACAGTTTCGATAGCCTAGTTTCGCCCGAAACTGGTTTGAACTTTCGTTCAGGGAATTTCGCTCGGTAGATTCGCTCGAGCTGGTCTGGTTGGTTTACCCGGCGACACTGCAGTTTCGCTGCTTAGTGTCGCTGGATGAAGATACACATAGTTTCGCTGGACAGTTTCGCCCAGAGAACATGACAGTTTCGCTGGTCGCGAAAAACATACGGATCAGCCTAAAAATCAACCTAACAGCTTTAATACTTCATGCAATTCATTGTTTAGCATACATAGGCGTTTACCAACATAAATCAGTAAGCTTTAACACCTTAAACATGCATTTTTTATCATCAAATCACCAAAATACATTTAAAACCCTAAAATGACTAAAATGGCATAAATCTCTATCATGGTTGGATTTCATACCTAAAGTTGTAAACTTTATAACAGATCTAGCATCCCTAAGCAACATACTAGCAGATCAAGCAGTTTCATGAAGGTTTAAGCATGCTTTTTAAGAAAACTCAAGGAAAAGGCATAAAGAAAGGTTTTGGGACTCACGATTCGATCAAGGAATCGAATGGATGTTGTCTTGAGGCTGAGATCTTGATGTTTGTTTGTGCTTCTCGACTGACCAGAATTCCAGAGAAGAGTGTGTGTGTTTTTGGTGTAAATGAGGCAAATAGGAGAACTAGGGTTTGTTAAGATTATTTATATCAGAGGCTAGTTTCGCTGGCAGTTTCGCTGGCCAAGCGAAACTGGCTCTGGTCACATTAAACTGATTGGTTTAGCTGGCTACCGGGCGACACTACAGTTTCGCCCGGTAGTTTCGCTGGTAGCACAACTTAGGCAATTTTCACATAATCAAGGATTTACAATTTGTCATGCTATTCATAATATTAAATCATGCGTTTAAATCACATTGCTCATAATGACAATAACAAATGAACACATAGCACATATGGGCGGGTTCGGTGATCAACCAAAGGTCGTGGACGTATTCGACCTAGTTAAGCATTAGTTACTAAGTTGACACTTATAACGTAACTAACGGAGATTGTCTAACGGAAGTTAACCTTGAAATTCTCGGATGTCACATCATCCCCTTGTAATTGGAATTTTCGTCCCGAAAATTATTCTTGTGTCGTGGCGTTCGCAGCCTCGGCTGTCGTCGTTGCTGTATTTGCTGGGGAAAGAAAGCAAAAGTTTTAGGGTCGCCACATCCTCCTCCCGTTACAGGAATTTTGGTCCCCAAAATTAAATCACACCTTGAGTTTCCGTGGACGTTTGCTCAAACAGGTGAGGATACTTCTTCTTCATCTGATCCTCTCGTTCCCAGGTATATTCAGGTCCACGCCTTGAGTTCCATCGCACCTTGACGATCGGAATCTTGCTACGTTTAAGGGCTTTCTCCTCGCGTCCCATGATTTCTACCGGTTGCTCGATAAATCTCAACTGTTTGTCAATTTGTAATTCCTCCAAAGGAATTATTTCGATGTCTTCAGCCAGACATTTCTTTAGATTCGAAACGTGGAACACGTTGTGAACTCCATCGAGTTCAGCAGGGAGTTGTAGTCGGTAGGCCACCGGGCCTACTTCCCCAATGATTTCAAATGGTCCGATATAGCGAGGATTTAACTTCCCACGCTTTCCGAAGCGTATCACGCCTTTCCAGGGAGATACCTTCAATAGCACCTTGTCACCTACCTCGAACTTCAAAGGTTTGCGGCGTTTGTCGGCATAGCTCTTTTGTCTGTCACGTGCTGCGGCTATCCGTTTTCTGATTTGTATAATCCGTTCAGTCGTATCGTGAATGAGTTCTGGTCCGGTGAGCCCCTTCTCACCCGTTTCAGCCCAACACACGGGCGATCTACATTTTCTGCCGTAAAGAGCTTCAAATGGTGCTGCACCAATACTTGAGTGATAACTGTTGTTGTAGGAGAACTCCACCAACGGAAGGTGAGCTTCCCAGTCTTTACCAAAATCGAGAACGCAAGCACGGAGCATGTCTTCTAGAGTCTGAATAGTTCTTTCCGTCTGACCGTCGGTCTGCGGGTGATAGGCTGTACTCATATCAAGTCTGGTTCCCAGTGCTTCATGCATGGATTGCCACAATCGGGAAGTAAATCGAGGATCTCTGTCAGAGATAATAGTCTTAGGCACTCCATGTCGTGCCACAATTCGGTCAATGTACAGCTTCGTTAACTTATCCATATTATCGTTTTCCCTCATCGGGATAAAGTGTGCGGATTTGGTTAGTCGGTCAATGATAACCCAAATCGCATCCGGTCGATTCGATCGATGAGGTAATCCTGTTACAAAGTCCATAGAGATATCCTCCCATTTCCATTCTGGGATCTTTGGTTGCTGCAATAGCCCAGAAAGCTTTTGGTATTCAATCTTCACTCTTGAGCACGTTAAACACTTAGCCACATATCGTGCGATGTCGGCTTTCATATTCGGCCACCAATACAAACCCTTCAAATCTTGGTACATTTTATCCGATCCAGGGTGCACCGAATATCTTGATTTGTGAGCCTCGTCCATCACGAGCTCACGGAGATTTCCAAGTAAAGGAACCCAAATTCTATCATTATAATACCTGAGTCCGTCGGACTTAACTTCAGAATTTCCATCCACCCCTCGCAGTGCTTCGGCTGCGAACTTTTCTTCCTTTAAAGCTTCTTGTTGGGCATCGCGGATCCGATCCGGCAATCCCGTGTGGATGGTAAGTTGCAGCGCTCGTACCCGTCGAGGCTTTTCATACTCTTTCCGACTTAATGCATCAGCCACAACATTGGCTTTTCCCGGGTGATACTTAATTGCTAAGTCATAATCATTCAGTAGCTCGACCCACCGTCGTTGTCGCATGTTGAGATCCTTCTGATCAAAGATGTGCTGTAAGCTTTTGTGGTCAGTAAATATCGTGCACTTTGTTCCGTAGAGGTAATGTCTCCAAATCTTGAGTGCATGAACAACGGCTCCCATTTCCAGATCATGCGTTGTATAATTCTTCTCAGTGTCCTTCAGTTGCCTGGACCCATAGGCAATCACTTTATCCCGTTGCATCAACACGCAACCGAGTCCTTGAATAGATGCATCACAGTAAACCACAAAGTCGTCAACCCCATCGGGTAACGCAAGAATCGGAGCGGAACATAACATATCCTTGAGAGTTTGAAACGCGCGTTCTTCTTTTTCACCCCATCTATATTGCACTCCTTTGTGCGTTAAAGCTGTTAAGGGTTGAGCCAATTGCGAGAAACCCTTGATAAACCTTCGGTAGTATCCGGCAAGTCCCAAAAATTGTCGGATTTCGGTTGGCGCTCTAGGAGTAGACCAATTCTTGATAGCTTCCACTTTAGCTGGGTCGACGTGAATTCCATTTTGGTCAACAATGTGTCCAAGAAATTGGACTTCGCGAATCCAAAAATCGCATTTCGAAAACTTGGCATAAAGATGTTCCTTGCGGAGCAATTCCAAAATAAGTCGTAGGTGCTCCTCGTGTTCCTCCTTTGTCTTGGAGTAGATCAAAATATCATCAATGAAAACTATCACAAACTTATCGAGGTACGGCTTGCACACTCGATTCATCAGATCCATAAATACGGCAGGCGCATTAGTTAGCCCAAACGGCATAACCAAAAACTCGTAATGACCGTAGCGAGTTCTGAAAGCAGTCTTGGGGACATCTTCGTCACGAACACGGAGTTGGTGATATCCAGACCGTAGATCAATCTTTGAGAAGTAGTTCGAACCTTGCAATTGATCGAAGAGATCGTCGATTCGAGGAAGCGGATATCGATTCTTGATCGTAACCTTGTTAAGCTCTCGGTAGTCAATACACATTCGGAACGTTCCATCCTTCTTCTTAACAAACAATACCGGAGCTCCCCACGGAGACGAACTTGGACGAATAAATCCTTTGTCAAGTAACTCTTGAAGTTGTGAAGAGAGTTCGTTGAGTTCGCTTACTGCCAAACGGTAAGGTGCGTGTGCAATCGGAGACGCTCCAGGAACTAAGTCGATTCCAAACTCTACTTGTCGAAATGGAGGCAAACCAGGCAGATCTTCAGGAAATACATCTTGGAAGTCGCGGACTATCGGGTAGTCGTCGATTCTGCGCTCGGGAAGTGTCGAATCGATGACGTTTGCAAGAATCGCGAAGTGACCTTTACGAAGGCACTTTTGAGCTTTGAGAAACGAAATAATACCAGTCACTGCTCCACCTTTCTCACCTTGAACCGTTAACATTTCACCGTCTTTGAGTGGGATACGAACCACTTTTTCTTTACATAAGATTTCAGCTCGATTCTCAGATAACCAATCCATTCCTACTATAACGTCAAAACTACCAATCGGGAAAGGCATAAGATCGATTCCTAATGTATGGCCAGCTAGTTCTAACTTACAGTCCTTAACTATCTGAGTCGTATCATGAAGTTTACCATTAGCTAGCTCTACCACATAATTAGCGTCTAGGGCAATAGGTTTAGCATTAATCAATTTAGCAAATTTAGTGGAAATAAAGCTTCTTTCAGCACCAGAATCAAATAACACAGTAGCAAAGAAACCGTTCAATATAAATTTACCATTAATCACGTTGGCATCATTGCGAGCTTCACCTTGACCCATGACAAAAGCTCGACCTCTACCATTCCCACCATTTCCGTTTCCACCATTACCATTCCCGTTACCATTCCCGTTGCCCGGGTTCCCACCGTTGCCATTGTTACCATTACCTTGCCTTCTTAACTGCGGGCAGTCCCTCTTAATGTGGCCTTGAGCACCACATTCGAAACAGCCACGGGCTCCACCATTGTTGTTCTGATTGTTTCCTTGCCCGTTGCGGTTGTTCCCATAGTTGTTGCCATGATTGTTGTTGTTGTTGTTGTTTTGCCTTTGGCGGTTCTGCTGCTCAGGTAGTGTTGCCCAACAGTCTTTTGCTTCGTGGCCCTTCTTTCCACATCTTTCACAGCTCAGATTCTTTTTACAAGCACCAGCATGATGCTTCCCACACTTGATACACAAAGGCAGGTTACCTTTGTAGTTGCCTTGACCATTGCCACCCTGGCGGTAGTTGCCACTGTTGTTCCCAGACCTCTTGCTTTGACCTTGGGAGTTATAAGACCTCCCAGTGCTGTTTCCAACACTCTGGTTGTTCATGGAGTTTTCAGGAGCTTCATCATCAGCTTTTCTCTTGCCGCTAAGGGCAGTCTTCTCAGTGGCCTTTGCAGGAAGCGTACCCTTCTCAACCTCCTGATCAGTAAGTTTGTGAGCTAGTCGGATGGCTTGCTGTACGGTGGCGGGGTTGCTGGCGGTCACCAAACTCTTGATTTGAGGCGCGAGGCCTTCCAAATAACGCTCAATGCGTTTGAATTCAGCATCAACCATTGAGGGGCACAAGACCTCGTACTCATGATATCGTGCAGTGTACTGTTCGACTTCAGACCCAATCATCTTCAGATTCAAGAATTCGCCTTCTAGCTTCTTCACTTGGTCACGGGGACAGTACTCCTCCATAATCAGATCCTTAAATGCTGCCCACTGCATGTTATTAGCCGCGTCTAGCCTAACCATCTGAATTTCAGCGTTCCACCAGGAAAGTGCAGCTCCTTCGAAGGTACCAGTAGCAAACTTCACCTTGCTTTCAGCTGGGCAATTACACATGGAGAAAACCTTTTCAGACTTCTCAATCCACCTGAGGAGTCCTACAGCTCCTTCTTCGCCGGAAAATGTCATCGGCTTGCAGTCCATGAAGGACTTGAACGTGCAGTGGTGGTGGTTTCCTGATGCATAAATAGTTCGGGTTTTAAAATTAAACAGGTCAAAATATAATCGCTTTGTGCCTTAACCGGCATAATAGTTACCCTGTGCGGCATATGCAGCTTGGACGGCTGCCACCGCGGCTTGCACGTGTTCAGTAATCATTGCTTGCAGCTGTGCAGGCGTCATGTTTATGTTGCCTCTTCCGTTTCCTCTTCCAGACATCTTGCTGAACAGTTAAAGTAGCCAGTGTTCAGTCACATTTCTACTTTATACATATCCCATAATATGCATAATAACATTTTCCCCGTTATCCCACTATTAGTCCAGAAAAACGTTTTCGTGCAAAATGGAGGCGTCGTCGGAGAACGTCGTAAGTCGTAAGTAGCTATCGTCGAAAGTCGGCTTTCCCATAAAAGTCACCGTCGGCGTAGTCATCGTAGTAGAAATCAGGACGTAGCGTGTAGCATCGTTTCGTTGTCGCTTTCCCCCGGCACAGTGCGCGCATTAGCGTTCGCGTTTCGTATTCGTGTGTGAAAATCTTCCCTAAGGTTTTCCGTTAGACTTCCTAGACACGGTCTATATATATATTTATATATATATATATATATACATACGTACTAAGCTTTTACTTACACAGCAGAGCGAGTATCCCAGGTTGGCACGTAAAAATTTTTGGTTTTGGGAATTTGTTTGTTCGTTTGTAACTAAGGTTTCAAGTTGCAGTTTCCAAATCGTTTTAGAAAGTGATTCCAGTTCTCTGCAACTTATGGCTCTAATACCAATCTGTCACACCCCCAAATTAACCACTAACGGAGTTTATACCGTTCAGGGGTGCGACCAGACCAGGACCACAACCATTAGTTACAAATACTAAACGAATCAGAGTAAAGTCCAAAACATTCATTTCAAACAGTTTCAAAAGTTACGCAGCGGAATAAAGACATAAGTATCATAGCACTAACCACGTGCTTTACAAATCTTTGTTTCAAATTCAAATTCCCAAATTCAGTTTAATAAAAGTAAATATCATCTTGTGCCATGTCAACCTGCTCCGGATACCCTTCAGCGATCTGCAAAAATTTAAACCACGCAAGTGTCAACCTAACGGTTGGTGAGTTCACAGTGGGCTTGTCACGCAGTGGCCCGGTCTCATAAATCATTATCCTTATGTACAATTTATTTATGAAAAGCAATGCTTGTGTTAATCAAAATCATAGTATCGTGGTTTAGTAAAAGTATTGTCCGTAACCTACGTTATCGGGTATGTACTAGTTTTGTATAGTTAAAGTGCTCAACCGATATCGCGGGTAGCTAATCCGTTGTTCCATACACTAAGGAAGTTTGTACCAAAGCTGACCATAAATTATTGTAGTGGTCGTGCCATCAGAACTGCGGACCTACGTCATCGCGGATTTGCCTCCCCCGTGTCCTCTCGGGATCACGGTCAGATAGGCTGATATTGTACCTCCGTGCACTCCCCGTGCCACGGGGCGGAGTTTGTCAAACTCCAGTAGATCTACCCAACATCCCCTCGCTTTACAATTAATGGTACAATTTAGTTGAGGACTTTTAAGTTTTTCAAGGCATCCTTAGAAATCATGTGATATCATGTGGTTTAGACTTTAACCTACCCTAGCCATATTAAGACGGTTTACCGGATTCTCACGAATCTCAAAAGTGTTTTCAGTTTCGTTTCAAAAGTAGTTGTTCAAGTAATTCACAAGTGCTTCCCATAAAGCACTTCAAGTTCATCAAGTGGGTGCCGAGCACTCCAAGTTTTCAAGTTTATCAGGGAGGTGCCTGGCACTCTCGAGGTTGTCAGCATTGTTTTTCATTTGGTTATTTGGTGTGACCCAAACGGGTTCACGGTAATCGGGTTAGTGACACTCACCTTGGGTTGCACTGCTACACTTGCTAATAATCCAAGTATTGCTTATCGAAGACCTATGAACACGTTTAGGTCTTAAGTATTAGTTTTGTGTCTAATCTTTACCTAACGTCACTATGGCCCATAACATAGCACGTTGGAACTATGACTCGACATACAGACACACGACACCGATGGTTGATCATAAACAAGGGTTCATATTCATCAGAAATCAAAGCATGTATCGTTATGGCAAAATCATGTAAGTCATGGCATAACATTCAAGCAAATTGCACAAGTTTGGGTTCTGGTCTCAGTTTCGCTAGCAGTTTCGCTAGTCAGTTTCGCTATGTGCACGGGCAGCACTTTCGCTAGGCAATACCCGATGACACAGTTTCGCTAGGCTAGTTTCGCTCGAAACTGTTGGCACAGTTTCGCTAGCCTAGTTTCGCCCGAAACTGGTTTGAACTTTCGTTCAGGGAATTTCGCTCGGTAGATTCGCTCGAGCTGGTCTGGTTGGTTTACCCGGCGACACTGCAGTTTCGCTGCTTAGTGTCGCTGGATGAAGATACACATAGTTTCGCTGGACAGTTTCGCCCAGAGAACATGACAGTTTCGCTGGTCGCGAAAAACATACGGATCAGCCTAAAAATCAACCTAACAGCTTTAATACTTCATGCAATTCATTGTTTAGCATACATAGGCGTTTACCAACATAAATCAGTAAGCTTTAACACCTTAAACATGCATTTTTTATCATCAAATCACCAAAATACATTTAAAACCCTAAAATGACTAAAATGGCATAAATCTCTATCATGGTTGGATTTCATACGTAAAGTTGTAAACTTTATAACAGATCTAGCATCCCTAAGCAACATACTAGCAGATCAAGCAGTTTCATGAAGGTTTAAGCATGCTTTTTAAGAAAACTCAAGGAAAAGGCATAAAGAAAGGTTTTGGGACTCACGATTCGATCAAGGAATCGAATGGATGTTGTCTTGAGGCTGAGATCTTGATGTTTGGTTGTTCTTCTCGACTGACCAGAATTCCAGAGAAGAGTGTGTGTGTTTTTGGGGTAAATGAGGCAAATAGGAGAACTAGGGTTTGTTAAGATTATTTATATCAGAGGCTAATTTCGCTGGCAGTTTCGCTGGCCAAGCGAAACTGGCTCTGGTCACATTAAACTGATTGGTTTAGCTGGCTACCGGGCGACACTACAGTTTCGCCCGGTAGTTTCGCTGGTAGCACAACTTAGGCAATTTTCACATAATCAAGGATTTACAATTTGTCATGCTATTCATAATATTAAATCATGCGTTTAAATCACATTGCTCATAATGACAATAACAAATGAACACATAGCACATATGGGCGGGTTCGGTGATCAACCAAAGGTCGTGGACGTATTCGGCCTAGTTAAGCATTAGTTACTAAGTTGACACTTATAACGTAACTAACGGAGATTGTCTAATGGAAGTTAACCTTGAAATTCTCGGATGTCACATGATTTGTGAGATCATATAGTATTTTGATATCCCACATTTGGTCCAGTGGATGCCCATTTACCTTCCAATGTAGAGGTTAAGGGTTCAAATCCCACTTAACACAAAAAAAAAATACAAAATATTATAGAGGTGGGTGTGAGGTTTTATCACAGTGGGCTTTTGGACGATGAGTTTCCTCTGGGTTGGATGTGCAACACAGGGGATCTTGGTTACTCGCACGGACTTAATCACGGAGTGTCATGAGTAATATCGTTTGTCATGATGAGACTTTTGGGTAACCAGAGGTTTGACGTTAAAAAAAATAGTATTTTAATAATGGTGATCATATGCAGGAAGGTTATAAGAGGATTAAGTGACAATGTCAAAGTATAAAAGATTCGTTTGGGGCACTAAAATCAATTCTTTTGCCATTTACATATATATTACTTGGTTATGGCTAATTGTGACATTGTATATAGTGTTGGATTTTTAGAGGGGTTTGCCGATATAGAAACTAAGTTTTAAGTAATTTTTAATCAAGCTATTGAATCATATTTTTCAAAACATCATGGAGGGTTCCTTTCAAACATTAGACATTATTCAACACAATTTGCTGTGTTTAAACTATGTTTGTTACAAATCTTTAAATTCGTAAAACATGTGATGACTCCCTAGTCTAAATGGCTGCATATTCAAAACCAATCAACCTATCGGAGCTCGGCTCTACCCCCACGGTTACATCGGTTTGAAAGGCTCCAGCGGCTACCACACCATCTCTTGTGGCTTCCTCCCATGTGGGGTTTCTTTTTTTTTTTTGTGTTTTATGATTAAATGGAGCCAAAGGAAGCCGCATGTTTTTTTCATCAATTAACACAAATGAAGCCTTTGAAGCCTAAGGCATCAATCCTTAACTACACCTACCAAAAATGAAATCTAAGGCTTCAATTCCCCTCTCCTCCTCTTTCATGTGACTTATTCTTATTAGACAATATTTTTGAAGCCTAAGGCTTACAACCTAGCCGTACCTCCCCCTGATCCATCTTTTTAATAGGTTTTGTTTGACATCCAACTGAAATTCATTATAATCTAAATGGTTACGTGGCAATGATTGCCGGAGGCTTTAAAAGGCGGCGTATTTTTCTACTTGGTTAGTATTCAATCGCAAATTCAATATATATGAAACTATAAAAGTAAAACTTAATGAATTTGTGGAGAATAGTAGTTTATGACAAAATATTTCATGATTTAGGGTAAAAATGGCTATGGTTAATTAATTTTTTTGGTTGTGAGGTTAATCTAAATATCCAAAGTAGAACAAAACAAATACATTATTACATATTAGATTAATGTGAAAATTGAATGAAGATATATGTGAAAGTAGATTTTATGAGTGTTGGTAGATGTTAAAAGTAAATATGCATGTTTAGCTGCGGCATACTTGCATACTTCGTAAATCATATACTTTTATAAAAGTTTTCAAAGTATAATTGTTCTTGTTGGCATAGAGGTTGGCTAACAGAATAGTATGGGAAATCTTGAAAAGAGGAGCAATCTGGAATGTAAAAGTCCTGGTAGGACATTTGGTGAAATTGATCAATTGCTTCTGTAATGATGTGCGGGTGACAATACATTAGCCAATTTAGATAAAAGGTTATATAAAAGAAAAAAAAAGATATAAGTAAGAATTAGAGATTGCTTTGAATAATATTCGACAATCATACTTAAGGACCTGTGCAGCAAGCTATACATTCTATACATTTTTCATCAAGCACTTCAGGCCTAGTTGCAATGCCAGGTGGCTTTTAGATGGCAAATAATAAAAAGACCTCCTTTATTCTCTAAATTGCAAACAATTTATTCATCCTAGACGCATTACATACCTTTCTTTTGCATTATATTAAAATGTTAGCTTAAGCCTAAATAACCACAATGAGTCCAAAGCTTCAAAATGATTTGGGTTATCAACTAAGGATACATGTATTTCCTTTTCCTTGTGTTAGGCAATCATAAGAGTTCCAAGATGATAGTCAAGGACTTAACATTTAGGTAAGATTCTCATGCTCGTTGAAGCTCTTCTTACTGTTATTCACATGGTAATTAGCACATCAGTAACCTCCCAACTAACTCTACCACAATGTCCCTAACAATTACATAATTCAAGTTAACGAATACCAAAAATAGACCCTACAAAGAAAATGTTCAGTCATGCAGGGAACACATTATTAATTGATTTGCATATAACTATTATCTTTCATTCGATTAAGATTATTTTTTTGGTTATGTGTTCTTTGAATTTCCATTAATTGTTGAATAAAACTAAAATCATTTTAACGCCATGTTTAGGTTTTCGCAGATGGTAATTTAGATTTTCATTGTGGCCTTTAAACAAACTATCTAAGAACTCAGCTTTCGAGCAATGATATTTTAGAAAAACACCACTATTACTTAAGAGCATATGAATAAGAAAAATGCTACGAAGATACCTGTAGTGAAGGGAACTACAATAGCTATGAACACACAGCCTCAGGCTATCAGGGAAAGAAATTTGTATTGAACCTTCAATAGAGAGAGCAAAGTATGCTTGCCTTGACACTGGGTTTATAGTTTTTAGATATGGGCTGCCAATTTAAAGTCAAGAAGTTTTTTAACAGCATGTTGCCAAACACTCCACGCTACTGATGATTGCAAATTGTCATCACAATCTATGTCAAGAGGCACACCCCTTCTTTTTGGTGATGCACCCGGAGAAGGCATCCATTTTGACTTACCTGAAAGAAATAGAATTGATAAAGTGTGAACTCTTTGGGTTGACAACCGAAGAGACTGCAAAGATTCCAAGATCTGATTCTTTTCAGCTATATTGGATTTTAGGTTAAAATATGCAGCTACTATAATGACACACTTCATTAGGAACCGTGCCAGCACCAAAACTTTATGCCAGTTAAATTTTTGCATTTAGTCTGTGTAGCTTCAATTTGTTTTGATATTAACCTTCAAACCTTAGCATACAATGCAAATGCAGTAAGCATCAAGAGTAACAAAGAATTGCATGAAACTGGAAAATAAAAAAATCAATGTCAAATACAATCTGGGTTCTGATCTAAATTCTAATGTAAAACATTAACCACAAAGACAAAAGTAATAAGTCAAAGTCATAAACCAACACTTTCAGGTAACAAATCAGACCCATCAATCTTACAGTTTATAGCGGCAATCAAAGTTCTTCAAAAAGCCACCTATTCATTAAACACAGGGTTATTTATACTACTTTGACTAAAAGTCCATATGCAGGTAACTTGGTAACAAAGGGGTCATTTAGTATTGGAAAAACTGCCATTTTATTGAAACTGACTTATGATTGAAGATAAGCAACTTGCATATGGAAAAATGATTAATAGTGGGAATCTTAATCTGTTTACACAATAACGGGTCGGTTTACATTTGACTTTATCTTTAATCGGTGAAACTATACAATTTGAAAGTTTAGATTTAAATTAACTTGGCCACTGTGAATTCATATGCTTAAATCTCAGTCGAATCATGTGTCCAAAGTGATCTTAAATGCTTTTTGTGTCAAAATTCAAAATTCTACGAATGTAGGCCGGTTCATCTTATTGGAAGTTTAGCTATAATTTCAACATGTCATAACTTATCCTAAGTGATTACCATTGTTTATCCTCAGACGAATGATTTATGTTTCTGTGGCCATGTATAAATAATCAGCCTTGCATTATCTTATTTCTCATTTTCTCAATTACATGTGGAACTAAGTCATACTTTACAAATTTCAAAATCACGAAACCATATCAGGCGGGACATAAATTATGAAGAGATGAAACATATATAAATAACAAACGTGAATTGATATGACTATAGGAAATTGATTAGTATAAACTCTTTGATCGCCACCAGCGTAAGAAGTTACAACGCCGAACAATCACATAATTTAATCGAAAAATAAATGGATGAACACAAAATTTGAGAGTGATATCATAGTCATATAATCATACCAGTGGATAGACACTATAGATATTGAGCAAGTAGGAATGTCTCGATGAATAACTGAAAACCTGATTATAGATTCACATTCACACAATATTAGAGAGAGACACCATGGGGGAGTGAATCAAAGTACCTTAGAAATCAACGGTGGAAGGAGGCAGCAGAAAGCGAGGGGCTCAGGAAGAAGGAGACAGTACACATTGCTTCCTTCAAATTCTCATCTGGATGGTATAGATG
Source organism: Deinandra increscens subsp. villosa (assembly GCA_039602395.1). Classification (NCBI taxonomy): domain Eukaryota; kingdom Viridiplantae; phylum Streptophyta; class Magnoliopsida; order Asterales; family Asteraceae; genus Deinandra; species Deinandra increscens. The sequence goes on from JBCNJP010000027.1 coordinate 78,795,415, forward strand.
GAGATTAAAATGTTGATATTGGTTGATGTCGCTTTCTTCTTTAATCGTTCATCTGGATACAATTGTAGGGTTTAGAAACTGAAATTCGTTGAATTAAATGGAGGTATCATCGAAAGTCTTAATTCTAAATCAAATACCACCCTTAGATTAAAATAGATTTTGAAACTGGAGATTGCAAGAAATGTGTGAATTAAAATTTTAAAGAAGTATCTGGGCATAATCAGGCTATCCTATTTAAAATTGCGAAACACAAAAATCTAAGAAATGCATAAAATTTTCGTTCTTATCCTAGAAACCATCTAATCGATCTTCGTTTCCTCCACAAATATTGGAATCCAACCCAACCCAGAAATCCAAAATAAAAAACTAATTTTGGTAAATTTCAAAGATACCTTCATGATTCATCGATTACAACTGAAGCGGCGTAAATTCATACGGAAATTGAATAGGCCCATGGCTTTTGGTAGGATTTCATCGCCCAATGTGGCAGTGATGAAAATTAAATCAATGTACATACAACCTTACTGATTTTGATTTGGAGACTTAAACAGGCGAAGGCGGCATCGCATGGTGTTGGTGGATGTCGGTAAAGAATCGGAGAGAATAAAGTAATTATGGTGACGAAGAGGGGTTGAGACGATGGGGAAAAGAGGGAGTGAATGGGAGGGATTCACGATGGTAGAGTAGAAAGCCTTCTTCGAATAGGAGGGGAGAGGAGAGATGAATATACAAACAATAAAATAATCAAGTTTAATAGGTAAGAAGTTGTAAATTGTTTATTAAGGTAAATAAATTACTGTTTTCTTGATTTTTCAGTATCTAGCCTATATGGGTTTTGTTTTGGTCAAAAATTCACAAAGTAATTTCGTATTCCAAACTTAGAATGTGAGGTAGTGTGCTTGTCAATATGTTTGAAATGTAAAGCTGAACACAAGGATGTAACGAGGGAAAAATCCAGGATTTTTCGAGTTGCCTCTAGGAATCCTAGCAAAAAAACCTCGGGAGCCGGCCTTAAGAGCCCGCTACCACGCAATTTTATTGATAGGAAACTGAAAATTACAAGTGTTTTGGAGGTTTGATCGATCAGACTAAGTGTTACAGAGATCGTATGCTATCAGAGCTAAAGCGTGAATGAGTTGTGTGTTCCTACTGATCGAATCCTCGATTTATATAACAAACTAACAACTAACTAACTATCCGGGATTCTCGGGATCTTTTTTCTCCATTTCTCTCGACCGTTGAAGGAGGTGCGACCCACTTTCCCATGTGCCAGTTAGTTAAGACCGAGTCTTCAGGAGGCGGTTAATCTCTATAACGTTCCTGAAAACAAATAAAGCACATGGCAAAAATAAAGGTTAGTCGATAACAAATATTCAGGATACCTGACTGGACTGGATTCCCAAACCGTAGCGAGATTCCTGGTCTTATGTAGCTTTCCTATGAGCATCCTGAAATCGACCCCTAACAATTGCCCCCGAATCTCGGCTGCCTGTGGATAAGATTTACAGCTGGCGAGATTCGCTTAACCCAGAAGTTCACGCCGTTATTACGGTAAAAGCAGTTGGATGTGACGTTTTTTACGGCGTCCGATTGATGGGATAACCATCATTACTTTTCTTTAAATACAAGATTCCGAGATCATAACTTCACCATCTTCTCCCAAAAAACCCTTTCGAGCTTCTTCGACGTTTCAGGTCAGTTTCTTCTCTTCTTCTCCGGCTTCTTTTCGTTTTACTTTATTCCGGTCATGGCGAAGAAGAACACTCGTTCTGCCACTCCTTCCTCCTCGTTGAACATCGAGGACTTCATTGATCAGGGGATTCTTCCCTACAATGAAGAAGAAACTTGCAATTTCAGTGACGGCGACATCCGCCAGTTGAAGGAGTCTGGTCTTTTTCCGCCGTCGGCCGTCATTCGGAGTTTCGATTCCCGGCTGAAGGCCGATTGCATGTCCAAAACCTGGGTTTGTTTTCTCTGATATCCTTTCCTTCTTGGAATGCCCTATCCCTTTCCGGCCATCGTAAACGAATTCTTCAAAATCACCGGCCTTTCCTACTCCTAAACGAATTCTTTTCTCTCTTGATAACTTGAACAATTCCCGGAAGCTTGAGATGGGGATTCCTGAAGTTTGTGCCGCTTATAACCTGAGAACCCACGGGTTCAGTCGCTTCGTTCTTCAAGCCCGCTTTTCCTACTCCCAATTGATTCCTCGTGCGTCACACAATGATCACGACTGGAAGAGAGTTTTTTTTTGTCAAACGTGAATCCATTGTTGGGGGTGATTCATTGCCGATGAAGTGGGTTTTGAAGGGTAGGAAACTGATTTAGGCATTGTATTTGAGTTTCTTTGAATTTTGCTAATGATCTATTAATGTTTCTTGCAGCTCCCAAATTTTCTGATCTTGTTGAAGTGACTGAAGAAGCTGTAGAGAGGACTGCCTCTTTTCTGGAGATCCCACCTGCTGACAGAACCTTCGCTATCGAGAGCGCCAACAGCGAACAAAGCTTCTCAATCGATCATTCAGAAGCCGTCATGTCTAGTACGTAGTTGAACTTCTCGAGCATATGTTTTGAATTAGGCTTCCTAATCCTGACTGTTTTCTTTATTTCATACTAGCAGCTCCCAAGCCTGCAACTGGATTCTCCCTGGATGATCTGACCTCCTACCTGGAGATGAAAGAGGAGAAGCCTGAGCCCCTGGCCAGCATCCGACCTCCTACTACCAAGGCCAAAACAGCTTCCTCCAGCAAGAAGAGAAAGGGCTCGGAGGGTACTGTATTCCTAGAGAGCTTTGATGGACTGAGCCCCGCGGAGACTGGTAACAAGCTTCTGAGCCTGCATACAACGACAAAACTGGTAAGTGTATACATAGGATTCATACCTTAGCGGCATCCGGCAAATGGCTGAGATTCCTAATTGACCCCATTGTCTTTCTTTCATAGGGCATCGAGCAGCTTAGCGCTGCGTGCATTGAGGCTGAGACCAAGCTGGCAATGGTCCAGAAGAAGCTTGATGTGGCAAGGAACACCATCCGCATCCAGGGTGAGATAGCTGAGGGAAAGACCCGTGATTATGAGCACAAGCTGAAAGAGCAGGAGCTGAGGTTCCAGGTAGCCGCGCAGATGGAGGATGCTATCTCCAAGCAGTCAGCTGCTCGCAGTGTGCTCCAGGAAATGCTAAAAATGGCAGCAGAAGCTGAAGCTGAGGGGGTCACTTGCTCGAAATGGACGGTGGATGCCTGGAAGCTATCCTTGGAGAAACTGGAGAAGTCTGGAATCCCGACTAGTGGAGACAAGCTTCCTTTGGTTGATGTTTCCGGTGCTGATGCGGGTGAAAAGGGGAAGTCTGTGGAGAAGGCAGACGAAGAAGATGCTGGCGGGAAGCTGGAGGTTCCCGAGAAGGCGATGGGCGATGAAGACGATGCAACGGTCTGAGCCCTCTTTTTTAGTCTGTAGTTTGTTTTGGTGACGTGTATGTCTTTAAACAATTTCCTTTCCTTGTCTTTGTTGAAACAATACTAGAACAAGTAACAACAATGGTTGGGGATCCTGGTGGAGGGATCTTGCAGTTTGCAAGACGAAGCCAGGGTTCCCAACAAGCTTTTGACCTATGAGCTTCCCAAAGGGAGGGATCCTGAGGTTTTCAGGACGATCTTTGGGAAGCTCAAATCCCGTTATGTTAATAATATTACCGTATTTTGATCATTTCGAATGTGTTTTGCATTTACTTTGTATATCTTTAGAAATTCAAAACATGGTCGGTAACAAAAATTTATCTAAATCAATTATTAATTTTGTGGTGAAGTTTAAAATCTCTATAGGGTTAAGGTCAATTGAATCAAATAAACATACTATTCTAGCCTTTAGGATTTTGCTTAGGAAATAATCTCTATATAATCGAGAATCCTATCAGTAAACCTCACTGGGATCCTGACAGGTTACCTTATAGAGTTTCAGACCGTTGGCTTCAGGATTCTGACGAGAATCTCATTTATGTTGGAACTTGTGATCTTGGGAAGGCCTTTCCTCAGAATTCTGACAGGAATCTTAACCAAATATAGTCTTTCGCAACTCAAAGCCTCAATCGACTTTTAGATTCAAACGATCATTTCTTTTTTCACCTTGTTTGGGATTCCTACGGGAATCCTGAATACACTTTTCTCGGCATTCGTCTCAACTTACTCCAGAACCTGAAACAATCATAAGAAGCTTCTTGGCCTTCGGCCGAAGCCGATGCTTCCGAAAGCAAGTTAAGTTTAAAAATGAGTTGGGAATAAACCCGTGCATTTCTGGGGACAAGCCCGTGCAATTCTGGGGACAAGCCCGTGCAATTCTGGGGACAAGCCCGATAAACTTGGGACTAAGCCAAAACTGGGGACAAGCCCACACGTATGTGACATGAAAATGTCAAAACCTTAGATAACACGTCAGTGTTATAAACCTTGAGAATCCTCCCAGCAGCCTCCAGTGACAAGATTGTCAGCCACCCCTGGAGTGGACTGGTCCGGCCACCTTTAGCATACTGGGGGACAACGTGCGCTACTGGCGAGGGTCGTGCGCTACTGGCGATTACCCAAACTTAGGAGAGGAGTCAGCCTCTCAAACCTTAGAAGGTGTGCGGGACACCTTAAACGTAGGAGAGGTGGCCAACCTCTAACTGGGGATATACCCAAAATTCTCTAGGATTCTCAAATTCTGCAAAACACTCAATGCTTGGTGAGGGGTGGGTGTTAGCTTAGCTAACACCACTCCGATGTTTAAGTCAGTGATGAGTCATAAAAATAATAAGAATAAATTGAAATAGGATTAGTATACGTACCTTGGATTATTTATACAGTGAGGATCCTTGGGATTCTGCCTGAGATTCTCAATGGGATTCTCACATAAAATACGCTTTAAGGTGGACAGCATTCCAATCTCTTGGCAGAGGTTCTCCTTCCATATTTATCAGACGATATGCCCCCTTTCCTTCTTCAGAATCTATAAGGTAAGGGCCTTCCCACTTGGGTGCCAACTTCCCATCAGCAGGATTGGTAGTATTCTTAAAAGCTTTCCTCAAGACCAAGTCACCTACTTGGAATCTTCTCAGCCTGGTGTTCTTGTTATAAGATTTCGCTATCCGCTGTTGATAAGACGCCATTCGGATTCTGGCCATATCTCTGAGCTCCTCAACTGTTTCGAGATCCTGAAGGAGATTCTGGCTGTTAGTTCCAGGATCTTGGCAATTGACTCTGGCTGTTGGGAGTACCATCTCTGTAGGAATCACAGCTTCTGCCCCAAATACTAACGAGAATGGCGTTTGGCCGATAGCATTTTTAGGTGTAGTTCTGTCTGCCCAAAGGACAAATGGCAGCTCCTCAGCCCACTTACCTTTCTTGGAGCCCAACTTCTTCTTGAGATTGTTGATGATATTATTGCTGGATTCTGCCTGCCCATTGGCCTGAGGGTGGACAGGTGTTGAAGTGATAATCTTGATGCCCTAGCTTTCACAAAAGCTTGTTGTTCTCTTGCCTATAAATTCGGAGCCATTATCGCATATGATCTCTGCCGGAATCCCAAATCTAGTGAGGATGTTCCTCTTGATGAAGGATATCACTTCTTTCTCTCTTACTTGAACATAGGCTTCTGCTTCAATCCATTTGGAAAAGTAATCCGTCATGGCAAGCATAAACACTTTTCCTCCGGGAGCCTTTGGCAGCTTACCCACAATATCCATGCCCCACTTCATGAATGGCCATGGGGATACTATAGGATGCAGATGCTCAGCGGGTTGATGGAGGATATTGCCATGCCTTTGACAAGCATCGCATTTCTGTGAGAAACTCGCAGCATCCTTCTTCATAGTTGACCAATAATATCCGAACCTGAGAACTTTAGAGAACAGTGCCCTGCCCCCGGTATGGTTCCGAGAATCTCCATTGTGGATGTCTTCAAGCACCTCTAGAGCTTCTGACTTCTCTAAGCACCTTAAGTATGTTAGGTTATATAACAATTATCAATTAAACACGAGTACGCAGCGGAATTAATCCTATGAATTAAACTAACTAACCGGATAAAGAACGTGTACCTTTTTAGCTCGGCAAGAGAAGAATCTTTAGGATTTAAAGCAAATCCCTCTACGTTCGCACACACGACACACCGATGTACGTATGCTAGTACTTGATCATGAACACCTCTTGTTGATGATGGCTTGGTCGTACCACAAGAAAAACCGAACCCCTAGGGTTCGTTTTCCTTTGCCGTAAACGAGAGAGAAGGAGAGAGAGATTTAGGGTTTTTCCTTTCCAAGTATGTGCAACCCTTAAACCCTAAACCCATAAGGTTTATTTATAGGTTTAGGAAACTTGGAAAACAAGATAGGGATTGGGATGGGGACACCTAACCGAAATCGGCCCTAAAGCCCTATCCCAAAGCCTTTCCTACTTGTAATCCAATTACAACTCTCTTTAATTTACAACTAACACCCGTTAACAATTAACCGTTAGTTTTAACGAATCCTCGTTAATTATTCGTGATAAAGATTAATTAACTAATTAATTAATACAAATACATTAGTGTCGAGACGTGTGACCCCGTAGGCTTAAATAATTTCCGGACATACGCTTACTATTACATGATCATATCCCTACAGCTCCCACTTGAGCTTGCAATAGTAAAGGTAATAACATTGGTTAGCGTCTAGCAACACGCCAATGCTCCCAGAAATATTTAAGTACAGTTTCTCAAAGTGTATTTAAATGGTACAATCATTTACTATCCCTTTGTTACCGATACCGTGTTAAATATGAATATGGATCAAGTTATTTCATACTTTAACGATTCTGTTTCCCATTCTCACAACTAACTTAAGATTACCAAATTGCAAATCGAGACATCTCTAGATTTCATTTGGGCACGGCCATGCAAACATCTTAATTAGTCCAATGAGGGGCCCAGTGGTATCTGCTTCAACTTTTAAGCTGAAGGAACAAATTCTCTTGACTACACGTGTCCAGTCACATACTTCACTACACTTACTGAAAATAGCCCTTTTGTACTACCTTATTCAGGATAGTTAAACCTATATCAAGTAGGTGCAATCCATACATGCATGACCTGCTTGTGTCTCAAGTCTAAGGATAAGTAAAGCAACCATTTACGAATTTCACTTAATGACGCCGATCCATAAAGTGATAATTCGTTAGTGGGTCAGTCCAGTATGCATCCAATGAACACCATGTGAGTTTGGTGGGACCATCCTAACCAATCACTCAGATTTTGTCTTAGTTTAACTATATTCCCATATAGTTAATCGACAATGGACAATTTAGAATACTTGACAAGTACTCAAGGATTAAACATGCAAATATAGGACATAATTTACTATTAAATGAAATTAAACATATCAAGTACTTTATTTCATTATATAAATAGAAATTGTACAACATCCCTTATCCAAATACTCAGACTCTATTGCAGACATAGCAACTGTGGTTTGTTTCTTGCTCTTCCAATCCACAGCGCCTCCATTCAGAACGAAGACGTACCCAGACTGAGACTTCGTGTCATCTCTATCAGTCTGAAATCCAGCATCACAGTATCCAGTCACTTTGAGCTCTTGATCTGGATTTCCCCCATACACCAAAAACAAATCTCTAGTAGCCCGTAGGTACTTGAGGATGGTCTTAACAGCAGTCCAGTGACTTTCACCTGGATTCTGTTGAAATCGGCTAACGATATTTTGCGCAAACGCTATATCAGGTCTAGTGCATCTCACCGCATACATTATAGAGCCTACAACCGAAGCATAAGGGACTCTTTGCATACGCTTCACCTCATCAGGTGTAAAAGCACCTTGTTTGACCGATAGACCAAGTCCTTCCTGCATAGGTACTATACCACGCTTGGAATTCTCCATCTTGAATCGCTTCAAGATCTTATCATTATAAGCACTTTGACTTAGTCCAATCAACCGCTTAGTTCTATCTCTATAGATCTTGATTCCAAGAATGAATGCTGCTTCTCCCAAGTCTTTCATGGCAAAACACTTTCCAAGATGGGATTTTACATCTTGCAACATTGGAACGTGTTTTCCTATTATCAATATGTCATCTACATATAAGACAAGGAAAGTAACATTACTCCCACTAGCTTTGCGATATACACATGGCTCATTGGGATTCTGAACGAAACCAAACTTTTTGATTTCTTCATCAAACCGTTTATTCCAACTCCTCGATGCTTGCTTTAGTCCATAAATGGACCTTTGAAGCTTGCATACTTGGTTGGGATGTTTTGGATCAATGAACCCTTCAGGTTGATCCATATAGACTTCTTCATCCAAGTAACCATTTAAGAAGGCAGTCTTAACATCCATTTGCCATATCTCAAAGTCATAGTACGCTGCTATGGCTAAGAGAATCCTAATAGCTCTAATGTCTGCTACTGGTGAAAAGGTCTCATCATAGTCAACGCCAAACCGTTGAGTATAACCTTTTGCCACGAGACGAGCTTTATAGGTGTGTACATTTTCATCCATGTCGGTCTTCTTCTTGAAGAGCCATTTACTCCCAACGGTTCTTGCGTTAGGAGGAAGATCAACCAGGGTCCAAACGTGGTTATCTTGCATGGATTTCATTTCCACGTTCGCAGCTTCAAGCCATTTGTCAGATTCCGGATCTGATAATGCAGCTTTGAAATTCGGAGGCTCATTGAGATCTCCTGATACGTTATCCTCGGATTCGACTAGACCAATCCATCTATCCGGATTACGTACGACCCTTTCGGATCTACGAAGTGGAATCGCAACATCATTGACTTGAGGTTCATCACTTTGAACATTTTCCCCCCCAAGTTGATGATTGCTAGTTGTTTCAGAAGGTGACACATCTTCTAGTAGTTCTACAATTCTCCCACTGTTCTCTTGAGCAATAAAATTCTTTTCAATGAATTCAGCATATCGAGCAACACGAACAGTATTTTCGGAAGGATTGTAAAAGTAGTAACCCATTGTTTCCTTTGGGTATCCTACGAAGATGCACTTAGTGGTCCTAGGTTGTAGTTTGTCAGGCGTATCACGCTTCACAAGTGCCTCATTTCCCCAGACTCTTAAGTAAGACAACACAGGGACTTCTCCATGCCACAATTGATGCGGTGTCTGTTCAACCTTCTTGGTTGGAACCATTTTAGAATGCGTACAGCGGTTTCTAGAGCAAAATCCCAAAATGATCTTGGGAGAGTTGTAAGGTTCATCATCGACCTCACCATTTCTAGTAAGGTTCGATTCCTCCTCTCAGACACTCCATTATGCTGAGGTGTGTAAGGAGGAGTAAGCTGTTGGACAATTCCACACGCTTTAAGATAATCCTTGAACTCTTGGCTTAAGTATTCTCCACCACGATCCGATCGAAGGATCTTGATGGTCTTTCCGAGTTGATTTTCTACTTCGTTCTTGTACTCTTTGAATGTTTCAAACACTTCATGTTTATGTTTAAGCAAGTAAACATAACCATAACGGCTGAAATCATCCGTGAAGGTCACGAAGTAGCTAGCACCTTTTCTTGACACATGCCTAAATGGGCCACAAACATCAGTATGAATGAGTCCAAGTAGGTCTTTAGCCCTTTGCGGCTTGTTCGGAAAAGGGTTTTCTTGTCATCTTTCCTGAGATACAGGAAACGCATTTTTCAAATGATTCATCATTTGATTGTAAGATCCCTTCACGTTGAAGTCTTTCAATGCGGTTTTTGCCAACATGGGCAAGACGACAGTGCCAAAGATAGGTAGAGTCCAAACTAGTTTTGGCTCGTTTGCTAACAGTGAACATTGAATTATTCGAAACACAACCACGCATATCAATTTCATAAATGCCATCACAAGGAATAACATCAAAATAATGAACATTATTTTTAGAAACTGAAATACCGATATTATTAAATGCATTAATAAATCCTTGGTTTTTCAACAAAGAAACTGAAATAACACCTCTAGTGATAGAAGGTGCATATTGACAATTGTCTAACACAATATTTAACCCAGAAGGCAGAATTAAATGATATTCTCCTATAGCTTCCACAGCTGCTGGCAAACCATTTCCCACGTACAACTGCAAAGCCCCAGGCTTCAGTTTCCTCCTCTTTCTAAGACCCTGTAACGAATTACAGATGTGAGCTCCACAGCCGGTGTCATACACCCATGAATCATACTTAGAAAAGGAAAATAATTCAATTGTGAAGATACCTGAAGTACTAGCCCCGCCAGTATTCTTTCTCTTCTTCATCAACTCAGCTAGATAGGTAGGACAGTTCCTCTTCCAGTGTCAAACTTCACCACAATGGTGACAGATCTGGTCCTTAGCCGGATGCTCTTTTGCGGCCGGAGGGGTTTGCTTAGTTTTAGGGACAAACGCAACTGCCTTGCCTTTTCCCTTACCATCATTCTTGCCCTTCGCCTTTTGCGGTCGTTTAGCCTTTTGGAGCTTTCCCCCCTTGATCATAAGAACTTGGGGTGTTTCAGTGGCCTTCTTAGGAATCCTTTTTTCATACTCGACAAGCATAGCATGAAGCTCAGGTATAGTCTTAGTCATGCTATGCATGTTGTAGTTGCGCACAAAACCCTCAAAATCCTTCGTAAGAGATTTGAGGATCATGCCAACTGCCACAGCCTGATTATACCCATAATTGAGCGATTCCAATTTGTCAAAGTAGCTCTTCATCTTGAGCACATGACTACTGACCGATTTACCAGTTTCAAGCTTCAAGTCGTGGAGTTCCACAACTAGGTCGAACAATTCAACACCAGCTTGTTTTTCATACATCTTCTTTAGCTCTTTGATCATATCACAAGGTGTATGAAATTCGTATTGCTTCTGAAGATCGGGAGTCATACTCGAGATCATCATGCAAGCAACCTCATCGTATCTGCTATACTCTGCATTGTAGAACGCTTTCTCTTGATCAGAAGCATTAGCAGCTGGCTCGGTCGGCCAATGATTTTCAAGGACATCGGTCCTCCGTTCAACTCTAAGGACAATCCTCAGTTGACGGTACCAGTCATTAAAGTTAGATCCAATCAGCTTTTCTCTTTCAAACATTTGACGAAAAGCATGACCAATATTGTTTTGAGGAGGGTTTGTTTCCATCTACAAAACAGATTAAGTTCAAAAATCAGTATTTTCGATAATGTATTCCTTAATAAATTTAATTACCCAATGTTTAAACACTTTTAAACAATTAAGCTTATTAAGGTTAGGATCCTAATGACATGCCCTCATTTCATCAGTTGATCTGCTAGAAATTATGCATTCAAAAGGTAAGTGACGATCAATGATTGTATTCCAAATACAATTCCTAGATTTTATGGGACCTACAACTTGCACCAAGTGATTTGTAGTCATGTTTCATCCCATCTTTTGCCACGGGCTAAGGGTCTCACCGCCTAGCTCGCTTTAAGTCGTCCAACTAAGAACGCACAAATTGTCCACCATTGTGTACCAATGAGTGGGAATTTGCCATGTAAATGCCATTTTACCATTGTGTACCAATGAGTAAGATGACATCCACAAGTGTCCTTTTCAAGGTGGATGGCAAAGACTTAAGTTTGGTTTGGGTCAAAACAATTTTTATGTGTGATCAAAAATGTTATGTGTGAAGGTTCATGCACACCTTCATCACATAATGTGTTTATAAAATTCTTAGTTTGTCTTCCAAATCAAAAGAGCTCGGTAGCTCCATTGTCAACACACAAAGAAGCGTAGGGGTGAGGTTTGCACTTTGCAATTAAAAACCTACCCACTTTAGGGAAGCATGGCGACCCGACTTATACCTCTCTTAGAGTGTGTTCAAATGGGTGAGCCGGTGTTTCTTTTGAGTTTTAGGACACAAATTTTATTTTATGAACAAAATCATATTTCAATAGTTATTTAAGCAAACTTCGATTTTCATAAAACAAATTTGCAATAAAACCTTTTATTATGTCGCAATTATCACAAATAATCACATAATCTTAGGGTTTCTAATTATCTAACATAATTTTAGTTTTACTTCTCTTTGATATAAGTAATAACCATGAACGATTTGCATGAAACTTCATGGTTTTTACTTCCTTTTAACATTTAAAATAAGGTACAACATGTTGTTTAAACAATTAATAAAAACTTGGGTTCTTAATTTTTAGATCACAAGAATCGAATTTTAGACCTAAAATTAGGGTTTCCGATTTGGCTAGAGGTTTTCGATCCAATTAGAAGATTACGATCGGAATTAGGGTTTCCGATCGTAAACAAGGGTTTACGATCGGGGTTAACGATTCCGATCAGAAGGGGTTTACGATCTTGCATCAACATGTCGTAAACAAGGTTTACGATCGGAAACATAGGGTTTCCGATTCGGAAACAGCCGCCGACCTTGGGTTTACGATTTTGCATCAAATGGGTCGTAAACAAAGGTTTACGATTGATTAGGGTTTGCGATTTTAACAAGTTTGCGAAATCCGATTTTAGCCAATTGTAAAACCGATTTTGATTGGATCGAAAAGCTAGAATCTTGATTTCCCCCCTTCAAGTTTTTATTACCGGTAATAAACACGAGTACGCAGCGGAATTAATCCTATGAATTAATCTAACTAACCGGATAAAGAACGTGTACCTTTTTAGCTCGGCAAGAGAAGAATCTTTAGGATTTAAAGCAAATCCCTCTACGTTCGCACACACGACACACCGATGTACGTATGCTAGTACTTGATCACGAACACCTCTTGTTGATGATGGGTTGGTCGTACCACAAGAAAAACCGAACCCCTAGGGTTCGTTTTCCTTTGCCGTAAACGAGAGAGAAGGAGAGAGAGATTTAGGGTTTTTCCTTTCCAAGTATGTGCAACCTAAAACCCTAAACCCATAAGGTTTATTTATAGGTTTAGGAAACTTGGAAAACAAGATAGGGATTGGGATGGGGACACCTAACCGAAATCGGCCCTAAAGCCCTATCCCAAAGCCTTTCCTACTTGTAATCCAATTACAACTCTCTTTAATTTACAACTAACACCCGTTAACAATTAACCGTTAGTTTTAACGAATCCTCGTTAATTATTCGTGATAAATATTAATTAACTAATTAATTAATACAAATACATTAGTGTCGAGACGTGTGACCCCGTAGGCTTAAATAATTTCCGGACATACGCTTACTATTACATGATCATATCCCTACAAAGTAGACACCTGCAAGAGATCTTCTATATAGGATATTATCAATTATAGTATAGAGTATTACCTTTGTGCGAAAAGCTCTGGGGTTTTCGCCCTTGGGAATCTCCCCATCTTTGAGATACTTCCGGATCGGGTAGGTCCAGGACTCTTGAGCATCTTCAGGATTCTCAACATCTGCGCCTGCATCATCGTCAACAGCCTGAGCTTCCTGTAGAGCTATCGCTGGCGTCAAGATGTGAGTTATTGGAATTTTGACATCCTCAGGGATCCTGATCGATGAAGCTAAGTTTGCCAAGGCATCGGCTTCTGCATTATCTTCTCTTGGTACCTGGGAAATGCTAAAATTTTCGAAAAATAGAGACAATTTTTTAACAATCTCAAGATATTTGATCAGATTCCCCCCTCTCACTGCATAGGAGCCATTAAATTGGTTAGTCAATAAAAGAGAATCAACAAACACTTGTATAGATAGGATTCCCATATCCCTAGCCAGCTGTAATCCAGCAATTAAAGCCTCATATTCAGCTTCATTGTTGGTAGCCTGGAATTCACAGGATATGGATAGAGGTATTATGTCCCCTTGTGGCGATTTTAGCAGGAGTCCCAGCCCTGTTCATCTGACATTTGAGGAGCCTTCAGTATAGAGGATCCAGTCTTCCTTGAGCTTCTCAAGCTGCTGGACTTCCTTTTCAACTTCTGGTTCAATGTCACTACTGAAATCCGCCACAAAGTCAGCTAATGCTTGGGACTTGATTGCCGTTCTTGGTTCATATTTGATGTCGTAGGTACTCAGTTTGACTGCCCACTTAGCCATCCTTCCTGACATTTTCGGCTTCCTGAGAACTGCCTTTATAGGATAGTTAGACATCACAATTATAGTATGGGTTTCAAAATAATGTCTAAGTTTAGTGGAAGCCATTATAAGAGCTAGAATTAACTTTTCAAGGTGAGAATACCTGGATTCTGCGTCTAGCAGGGTTTTACTTACATAATATACCGGATGCTGCTGATTTTGATAGTCTTTTACCAGGACTGCACTGATCGAGCTTCCGGAAACATCGAGATATAAATACAGCGGCTCCCCATCTTCTGGTTTCATTAACAACGGGGCTGCTGACAGGTAGTCTTTTAGGCATTTTAGAGCTTCTTCATTCTTCTCAGTCCACTCGAACTTCTTATTTTTCCTCAAGATATCGTAGAAATCCTTGCTTTTTTCTGAGGATCTTGAAATAAACCTGTTGAGTGCTGCGATTCTCCCTGTCAACCTTTGTACTTCTTTAACATTCGATGGGGACTTCAAATTTAGGATCGCTTTGATCTGCTCTGGACTTGCTTCTATCCCTCTTTCAGTAACCATGTAACCTAGGAATTTTCCAGCTCGCACCCCAAAGTGGCACTTAGAGGGGTTGAGCTTCATGTTATACTGATCAATGATATCGAAGGCCGTTTGGAGATCCCTGACATGATCTTCAGCTTTTTTGGATTTCACTACCATGTCATCTATGTAGACTTCCATCGTGTCCCCCAGTTGCTCTTTGAACATCATATTGACGAGCCTCTGGTAGGTGGCACCTGCATTTCTCAAACCAAAGGGCATAGCAGTGTAACAATATATACCTGTTGGAGTCATAAAAGCCGTATGCTCCCGATCGCATGGTTCCATCTGAATTTGTTGGAATCCTGCCGAGGCATCCATGAAGGTGAGCATCTCGTGACCAGCCGTAGCATCTACCATAGCATCAATATGGGGAAGTGGAAACGGATCCTTAGGACAGGCTTTGTTCAAGTCTGTGTAATCGACGCAAACTCTCCATTTTCCATTCTTCTTCTGGACCACCACCACATTTGCTAGCCATCTAGGATACTTGACTTCTCTGATCATCTTTGTTTTGAGAAGCTTGTCGACTTCCTCTTGGATGATTATATTCTTTTCTGGAGCGAACTTCCTCCTTTTTTGTTGTATAGGCCTGAAAGAAGGGTCTAAACCAAGTTTGTGAGTAATTACATGTTTAGGGATACCTGTCATATCTTCATGCTTCCAGGCGAAAGTTGAAGTTCTGGCTTTGAGAAGCTGGAATAATTCCTGCTCAACATTTGTTGGGATGCTTGTTCCCACGAGCACCTTGATTTCAGGATTCCCAGGGTCTAGAGGCACTTCTTTGACTTCCAGCTCCCTGTCCTCCTGCACTTCAGGTGCTTTTTTCTGTAATTGCTATCCCTTCGTCACCTTAGTGGTGTTCTTCATCGAAGTTGAATAACAGTTCTTAGCTTCCTGCTGGTCGCTTTCAATTCTTACAACTACCCAAGGTGTAGGAAGCTTGATACATTGGTGATAATTTGAAGGGACTGCCTTCATCTCGTGAATCCATGGCCTGCCAAGAATAATATTGCAACAAGAGAGAGAATCTATAACACAGAATTTTTGCATAGAGTTTACCCCCTCTATATATACCGGCAGCCTGATATCCCCAACGGTGCTTTTAGGTTCACCGCTGAAGCCAACTAGGACTGAGGATCTTGCAACTATTTCAGTTTCCGGGATCCCCATCTTTTTTAGTACATCAAGACGGATTATGTTTACTGAGCTTCCATTATCAATCAGGATCCTGCGAACAAAATGGTTAGCAATATATAAAGTGACCACAAGACTATCATGATGAGGATCCTGAACATGAGAACGGTCACTCTCATCAAAAGATATAAGTTTGTCCTGAGTTAGGGTGGACGTCCGGACAGGTCTGTCACCCTGTCCTGAGATGAAGTTGATTATCTGGGCATCCTGGGGTGGAGAAGCTTCTCTCTGAGGCACCTTGTCGGCTTCCTGAGTCTTGACCTTCTTTCTGCCAATCAATTCTTTAAGATGCCCCTTGCTGAGTAGATAGCTGATTTCCTTTCGGAGTGCTATACATTCGTCTGTTAGGTGGCCAAAATCTTCATGGAAGGCACACCACTTGGTCTTGTCTTTCCAGGATCCTTGCTTGGTATCCTTCCTGGGCCATCTTGCTTTTTCACCTAGATCCTGCATAGCACACATCAAACCACCAATATCAACGGAAAAACAGTATTCAGATACCTTAGGATACTCCTCATCATCATCGTCTTGGTCAACGGCATTGACTTGTGATTTTTCGGTTTGGAGTATGGACGAGATCTATACGGCTTCCCGGGGGATTCCGCCTTCTTGCTGTTGGGATCATATTTAGGAACCTCTAATCTTTGGTGGATCCTCTTGTCATCTTCCAAACGGATAAATCTCAAGGCTCTACTGCGTACTTCGTCAAGGTTCCTGCAAGGAGCCATGACAAGGTCATCATAAAAACGTGAATCTTTGGAGAGCCCCATTTTAAAGGCTTCCACGGCTGCTGCCATATCCAGATTAGGAATCTCAAGAGATTCTCGTCCAAATCTGGCAATGTATTCCCTGAGAGGCTCATCTGGCTTCTGAATTATTCGGTACAGGTCACCTGTAAGCTTCTCAAAGGTCCTGCTGCAAGAAAATTGATTGTTAAACAAGTTAACTAAATGAGAAAATGATGTAATAGTGTTAGGAGGAATGCTCAGTAGCCATTTCATGGCTGGTCCTGTTAAGGTTGATCCAAAGCCTTTGCATAGACAGGCTTCTTTGATTTCTGTCGGAATGGGATTGATCTCCATACGCTCCCGGTAATGTGCCACGTGTTCCTCAGGATCTGTGGTTCCATCATAAAGCTTCATGCTTGGAGTCTGGAAACGCTTCGGGATCTCTACTCGGGATATTGGCCAAGTAAATCTAGAGATCTTGTGGCTTTCCAAAGGAACCTCAGGAATAGGTTTCAGGATCCCTGGAACATTTGATATCATCTCTTTCAACTTCTGGAGCTCCCTAGCAATACTTGGATGAATACCTGCATCATAAGGAGCACCCTGGTTAGAAACGATAGGAATTGAATTGGACATATTACCTGGGCCAGGATTCTGGACTGGAATCCTGGGATTATATCCATAGCCCACTGGGATGCTTGGCTCTGTAGTGGCTGCTGTTTGCATGGGGATGACGTCACCATCATGCACTTCTGAGGAGCTAGTCTTGAAGATTCCTACAGAGACAGAAGGGTTAGAGTATTGATATTATTGGGGATTCTGGCTTGGGTTTGCAGCAGAAAAAGGATATCCTTGAGACGGCGAAGCTGAGGTTCCCAAGAATGGTGGAATCCTAAGACCCTTGTAGCGTGACTGTGAGGATTCTGGTGGGACAGCTCCTGAGAATCCAGCAGTACTCTCTACATATCCAGCGGCCTGAGAAGTCATTGTAGGGGCTGTAGTAAAGCCTGATGCTGATTTGTAATTGTAGCGAGACGGATCTTAGGATCCTGAAGCATTGAAATCAAGATGCCTGGGAAACAGAGGACTTTGCTCTTCCATGGGTTTCCTAGATTTCTTTAGCTCTTCAATCTCCTTCATCACCGTTTGATTGGTTTTTTCTTGCTGATCCATTTGATTTTTCACCTGCTTAATCAAGGAAAACAAATCATTGTTAGTAATAACAGGATCAACAGATTGAACCTGGGATCCTGTGAAGACAGGATAATCGGTTTTTCTCGGTTGCTCGTCCACTTTCTTCTGACGGTCTTTAGTCTTCTTCTGGCTTCCTGGAAAGGAAGGAAGAGGAGGAATGGAGGGCGATGTAGAGGCTGAGACAGTTTTTTGCGGGTTTGACATTTTTGAGATTGGAGATCAAATGAAGTGAATAAGGTATGGGATTTTGACAAGATTAAGCACCACTTGCCCCACGGTGGGCGCCAAACTGTTTTGGTCAAAAATACACAAAGGAATTCCGTATTCCAAACTTAGAATGTGAGGTAGTGTGCTTGTCAATATGCTCGAAATGTAAAGCTGAACACAAGGATGTAACGAGGGAAAAATCCAGGATTCTTCGAGTTGCCTCTAGGAATCCTAGCAAAAAAAGCTCGGGAGCCGGCCTGAAGAGCCCGCTACCACGCAATTTTATTGATAGGAAACTGAAAATTACAAGTGTTTTGGAGGTTTGATCGATCAGACTAAGTGTTACAGAGATCGTATGCTATCAGAGCTAAAGCGTGAATGAGTTGTGTGTTCCTACTGATCGAATCCTCGATTTATATAACAAACTAACAACTAACTAACTATCCGGGATTCTCGGGATCTTCTTTCTCCACTTCTCTCGACCGTTGAAGGAGGTGCGACCCACTTTCCCACGTGCCAGTTAGTTAAGACCGAGTCTTCAGGAGGCGGTTAAGCTCTATAACGTTCCTGAAAACAAATAAAGCACATGGCAAAAATAAAGGTTAGTCGATAACAAATATTCAGGATACCTGACTGGACGGGATTCCCAAACCGTAGCGAGATTCCTGGTCTTATGTAGCTTTCCTATGAGCATCCTGAAATCGACCCCTAACAGGTTTTGAAGTAGGTGAAACACAAAGGAGAAATATAAATAGATTTACAATTCATATTCTTTGGAAACTGATTTAGTCAGTATTGTTGGCATCAACGAAGTCACAACGGTGAATTTAAACCCTTCTTATTTCATTTTGTTAACTCAGGAACACCCATCGTCGCTATGCAATTAGGTCAGAAACTGCCTCGGGAATAGCCATTGTCGCTATGCAATTAAGTCGGAAGCTGGGATAGGGATTCTATGATAAACTCATTGTAATGCAAACCTTGGAACCACCACTAAGTCTTTAGACGGGTAATCCATCTACACCATCTTGCAAACAGGACATGCATTCTTTTCATGTAGTGCAGGTTCTAAAACACCAATCTACTTCATTGTAATGAGTTTGTATTCATGATTAGCTGCAAGCTTGACTTTGGTATTTGTCCAATCCTTATGCTTGCGGCTGATTTAATACAAGTGGCCGACTTGCAAACAGGACATGCATTCTTTTCATGTAGTGGATCTTAGAGTGAAGTGTTGCATACTCTTTTTATAAAGTATTATCACTAAGTTGACCAACTTATGTTGATCGAATCCTGAAATCGTTTATAAATAAATACAGATAATAATAATAAAGATTACCTGTAGTGAACTTGTTGAGATCAGCAGCAGTCAAATTATCCATCCTGTTAATAGCCTTGGTTCCCCTTTAGGGTGTATGCTATTGATGGGATGAATTCGTGAGGGTTCACGAATTTAGAGAGAGAGACGGGAGAGAGAGAGGTCGAATTATATGTTGTGGTAGGTGATTAACCTTAATCTCTCCAATAAGCTCTATATTTATACACCCAAGGGGAAACCTTAGTCTATCTAATAAGGGTAATTACGTCCATCAAATAATACCAGATAGGGTTAAATACGTAATTGATTATTTAAGATAAATGATTAAAGGACATAATATATATATATATATATATATCGAAATATATATTTATATATATATAAATAATGTCTTACAACTTATTCTTTGTTTGTGACAATTGTAACCTCCCAAGTTAGCTCCGTTAAGTTTTTCCGTTAAATCCATCAGTTCCGTTAGACAATCTCCGTTAACCATGTTATAAACCGTAACTAATGCGTGTCTAGACCGAATACGTCCATGACCTTTGGTTGATCACCGGACCCGTCCATATGTGCTATGTGTATGCTTACTTACCACCATTACGTGAAATTATATGCAACGTGTTAGTTTGATTTAAGGGTGTAATTGTGTGATTATCGAGAAATTGTGCTTGTCTTATTTAGAACAAAAAAATTGACCTTTTTAGTAGCCAGCGAAACTACCAGGCGAAATTACAGTTTCGCCCGGTAGCTAAGACATTTGGGCTACGGGACCAGTTTCGCGTGGCTAGCGAAACTGCCAGCGACACTGCCAGCGAAACTAGCACCTGATATATAGAAAACCCAAGCCAACCTTCTCATTTTTACTCACTCCTCACAATCACACACACTTCTGCACTCTCCCTCTCTCGAGATCTCCGGCCAGGAAGGAAGTAGCTCGAACTACAGAGATATCAGCCCCAAAACTCCATCCATTTAAGCATTTGAGATCAACCGTGAGTCACATAAACCCCCTTTATGCATTTCTTGTATGCTTAACTAAAATGTATGCTCAAAATCCACATGCAATGATTTCTGCTACTGCTATGATACTTAGGGATGCTACACATAACATAAATTCTATGTCTTGACATGTCAGTATGAAGATCTATGCTAGATTAGGCTACTTATGTGAAAATGCATTCTTGGTAAATTGATGACTAGAAACCATGTTTTAGGTGTTTAAATTGCTCTCATGATGTTGGTAAACGTTTAGGTAGGCTAAATATCGAATTGCATGTGATACAGAAGCTGTTAGAAAGGTTTTTAGTCAAATTTACGGGTTTTTCTAGCGACTAGCGAAACTGTGCCTTCATCAGGCGAAATTAGGTAGCGAAACTATGTATATCTTCATCCAGCGAAACTATGGAGCGAAACTATAGTGTCGCTGGTAAACCAACCAGACCTGCTCGAGCGAAACTACCGAGCGAAATACCCTGAACGAAAGTTCAAACCAGTTTCGGGCGAAACTAGGCTAGCGAAACTGTGTCAACAGTTTCGAGCGAAACTAGCCTAGCGAAACTGTGTCATCGGGTACTGCCTAGCGAAAGTGCTGCCCGTGTACACAGCGAAACTGCCTAGCGAAACTGCTAGCGAAATTGTGACCAGAATCCAAACTTGTACAATTTGTTTAAATGTCTTGCCATGACTTACACAATTATGCTATGATGAACATGTCTGATTTCTGTATTAAGTGAACCCCTGTTTATGATCAACCATCGGTATCGTGTGTCGTTATGTCGTGTCGTGTTT
This sequence comes from Deinandra increscens subsp. villosa, assembly GCA_039602395.1. Classification (NCBI taxonomy): domain Eukaryota; kingdom Viridiplantae; phylum Streptophyta; class Magnoliopsida; order Asterales; family Asteraceae; genus Deinandra; species Deinandra increscens. The sequence goes on from JBCNJP010000027.1 coordinate 78,816,407, forward strand.
TTCCAATGTGCTAATAACTTTAAACACAACCTTACACCTAAGACCTTAATGTGATTATTAGGTCCTCATTTACAACCATAACCGGATTAATTGAAGCTTAAGCCGAGCAAACCTAAGGTGAGTTTCACTTACTGTTTTAGTTGCATCCGGTAAGGGATGGCAACACACGGTAAAGGTATTTCTTTACTTGAGTATTTATCCCACTATATCACATGTTCACTGAATTGCTTTATAAACAAAAGTCCTTACTTATCGGGCCATTAGTATTGAATAGCGAGGTAATGTTGAGTAGATCTACTGGGGATTGACACCCCCGCTCAGCGGTGCACAGGATGCACCCTCCCGACTGGTGGTCGGACTGAGACCAATATTAGCCTAGGAACACCGTGATCGGGAAAGACACGGGGAAGGCAAATTACATAGGTGAATGCCTATCAAATACCATGTCAGCTTTGGTTGCGAACGTTCAGGGGAGCATAAGCATAGGCTAGCTACCTAATGATACGGATAATACTTACATTCTAAATTACGAATTTATTGCTTTACGATTCGTATGCATTGTGGTCTACATGGTGTAGTGTAGACTAATTAGTGAACTCACCAGCCTTTTAGCTGACACTTGATCGTTGTTTACTTTTCAGGTCGTTAGAAGGATTCCTGGATGGCACGAGTGGCGGCAGTACTCTTTATCACAAATCTTTTGGGAAATTCAAGATTTTAAACTTTATGAACATGTGTTTTGTGTATCAAACTTGTAATCGCTTTAAGGCTTCCGCTGTACTCCTAAACTAACTTATGTATCTGCTAAACAAACTTTCCTTTACTTTAATTTTAAGGTCCCTTATCTTTTGTTTATTTACCGTTATGGCTTGGTTGTAACTAAAGTCTTGGATCCTGGTCTGGCTCACACCCCACACGGTTATACTCCGTTAGTGGAAATTGGGGGTGTGACATTGTTGCTATAGATACAAAGGCGGCTGGATCATTAGGATCATTGGCACCTAGAAATAGTACTCCAATCTCGAGTGTTGGGGAGACCGTTGACGTGATGCCAATTATATACGAGAAACATCCTATAACGTCTGCTAGACATAACTCTTTGAAACATAACCTCAATAAAGTCTACAATGTTGGAACATCATCGAGTGCATCAACATCAAAACCTCGTGGATCAAGCTACTTCTGGAAAAAACGATCTTTAGAACACTGAGGCAATTGGCTTTAATGACGATACAAAAGGCATGCAAAAACTCGACTCCAAAAATTGAGAAATAGATTTGTCATTTCTTTTTTATACAAATCAGCTCTATCATTTTCAGTGTTTTTTGGAGGCGTTCTATTGTGATAGATAAGTTATACACATTCCTAACCCATCAAAATCCAATAATTATGAATTTTACCATTTAGTTCATTAGATGAGTCTAACCATCTTTGAAAATTAAACACTCTAGAAAAAGGTTTTCCAATTTGATTTAGTTTTTGACATCTTAAATACGTAATTGATTATTTGAGATAAATGATTAAAGGACATAATATATATTTATATATATATATATATATCGAAATATATATTTATATATAAAAATAATGTCTTACATTCTCCCACTTGGCCGAATGATCATTTATATGAGGTATTAGATAAGTCTGATCAGAATTTAATACTCATTTCAATTTTAAACCAAAATTGCAGCAGAAAAATACAGTCACAGAGTTGATTATCCAACCCAAGACCCCCCATTAATCATACTACAACCCCAAATTTAAAATTCAACATAAATTTAGAATCAATCACAAAATAAGCCCTTAACGTTGATTTATAATAAACTGTCTATATGTCAATAATGCATGCATAACATATTTAGAGACAAAATCAAACGGAAGAGGAAATTAAGTTAAAATAAGAAGTACGATATGCTAGTTAAGGTCTTTAGTAAAGCCCATTCTCGAAACAAGTTATTCGAATACTTTAGTTGGGAGACCCTTAGTCATCGGATCCGCAAGCATATCCTTAGTACTTATATACTCAATACAAAGAACATTTTCCTCAACTCGTTCACGAACGAACAAATACTTTGTATCGAGATATAGTCAACTCGTTCTCGAAACAAGTTATTCGAATACTTTAGTTGGGAGACCCTTAGTCATCGGATCCGCAAGCTGTTAATTATGACTCTTCCATGAAATGGGCCCGCCTGCTAACATAAAGATGTATCCTGAAGTGGATTTCTTATCATCTTGGCATTTAGCAAAGTCGGAATCAGAATATCCGTCTAATTTCAGATTATCACTTCTTCTGTAGGTTAGTTTGTAGTCTCTCGTCCCATTCAGATATCTAAGAACTTTCTTAGCTGCTGTCCAGTGATCATGGCCAGGATTAGTTTGATAACGGCCTAACATGCCAGCAATGTAAGCGATATCTGGACGAGTACAGACTTGAGCATACATGATGCTACCAACTACAGACGCATAAGGTATCATTCTCATTTGCTCCTTTTCTTCATCTGTTTTCGGACATTGGAAAGTGCCGAAAACATCTCCTTTAACTACAGGAGCTTTAGAGGGGTTACTATGTTGCATGTTATATCGAGCAAGGACGCGCTCAATATAGGCCTTTTGGGATAAACGTAAGATCCCTTTGGCTCTATCTTGATGAATTTCGATGCCTATAACATAAGAAGCCTCTCCGAGATCTTTCATGTCAAAGTTGAGCGAAAGTAATCGCTTTGACTCATGTAACATGTCTAAACTATTACTTGCCAAGAGAATGTCATCTACGTATAGGACAAGTATAGTAAAGTTGCTCCGAGTCATCTTAAGAAAGGTGCATTGGTCCACTTGATTCTTCAGGAAACCTTGTTTCTTCATGACTTCATCAAACTTTAGATACCACTGACGCGATGCTTGTTTCAACCTGTAGAGGCTAGATTAGAAGGCTTGTAATATTAAACATGTTAGGCTGGGCTTAGAGGGTTTCATTAGAATCATAGGCTAGTTTGCTATTGTATTTAGGCTAGTTTATGATTGGGTTTGGGTTTACTATTGGGTTTATGATCCACAAGGGGCCCAATAGTAAACCCATAGGGGTGCCTATATAAACCCCTTGAGACCTCCCCATTTGGGGGCTTGAGTTTACGATTTCTGGAGTTGCCTTTGGTGTTTACGATCATAAACTCGATAGAGAGGAGATTACGATTACAAGACTTTGTACCCGACAAGTTCTCTTGTGTGCAATATCTGGTTTTGATTGTTTAATCATCGTTTTCTTGTGTTCTCTTCATCTTTCTTCTTGAATCAATCACCTACGAGGATTCCGCACTCGTTTGTGATAGAATATCGTGATTAGTTGTTGATCTCGGACCTACAATTGGTATCAGAGCCAAGAAACGAGTGTTTCGAGGTTCTCACGATATTGGATTCAAGTGTTTCTGAAAAAGTTCAAGTTTTTGAATGTTTAAAGGCTGTTTGAAGGTTTACGATTGTTGCTGCTGCTGTTCTTCGGGTTTACGAGTGTTTTCTGGGTGTTTCACGTGTTTACGACCGGGTGTTCTTGAAGATCGTCATCTGAATCACGTTCTCGATCATTTCTGTTGAAGATCTTCATCACTTTGGCGATTACGACTTCAAGATTTGATTTTGATCGAGTTTACGACCCGACAAATAGTGTTTACGATTGTACTTTCATCGGAATCGACGTTACGACTCTGCAGGATCGGCAACGGAGTTTACGACAATATCTGATCGGAAACAGGAGTTTACGACTTTCGGGATCGTAATCAGGCTATCGTAATCGCGTTTACGATTCCTTGAGGCGGTTAAGGAGTTTACGATCTTGGGTTGATCGGAAACGGCATTCTCGATCGTAATCAGGCGTTTACGATCGTAATCAGGTGGTTTTTATCGTAATCTCAGTATTTGGACGCTTAGACATTAGTTTTAGGTTCCCTAAGCTTTCGTAATGGATTCGGTTGAGAACAAGGATGATTTCGCAGCTGAAGTAGACAATACTGAGATATGCCCGAATCCTACATGTGCTCGATTAATTCCTGGACTTAGGCAAATGTGTAAAAAATTTCAGTCAGAATTGTTTGAGACAAAGTGCGAGAGGGGTTCTTTTAAGGGTAGATGGCAAAAGAATGAAGAGAAGGTTAAAGCTCAGAAATTAGACATAGTGAAATATAAGAAACTTGCAACTGAGAACGCTTATCTGTATGACAATGCTAAGTTAGAAATAGCTGAGCTTAGTAAGCAGATAGATGACCTTAAGCATAAAAACAATGAGTTGCAGGTTAAACTTGATATGAATCAAATGAGGAGCAAAAGAATGCTTGATGCTGGAAAGGATTTGTCACATGCTGTTGTGACTGGTCAAGTTGGGAAACACACACCTGGATTTGGATCAGAAAAGACTGATAAGGCCTTAGCTGCAAACAGCATTATTCCTCCACCAGTTCCCAGAGACATTATAGGAATACTTCTTAGTGAGGATCAAGTTGAACGAACCAAATCTGATTATAAAGAAGCTGCTCCTCCTATTGATAGTGTCTTGGTTGGAACTACACCATTGACCCAAGAGGAAATAGACAACGAGGCAAACATGACATATGGTGAAGGGAGAATAGAGGATGTATCAAGAGATGATGCTGAGTGCCAGGAGTATAACAGATGTCATGGCTCCAAGTCTGATGATGCTGGGATAGAGTTGAAACCATACCCTAAAATTGAAACCCCATGCTTCAAAGTAATCGACGAAGTCAAAAGGGAAAAAGTGATCTTAACGACACGGCCTGAGGGGAAGATCTTTATGACATCTGGATCCATGTTTGACCAAGAACCAGATGTTGGGTATGACTTACCATCCTTCTCCTCCAAGTTTAAGGGAATAACTGATGGAGTGATCGGTGAAGCTAAAGTTGAGAAGCCAAAGATCACCATCAAGCATCCAAGCATGAAGCCAACAGCTGGAGTGAAGAATGAAAAACTCAAGGGAGTAGCTGTGTCTCCCATTTCTTCAGTTGGATCATGCAGTTGCTGTTGTAACTGCAAGAATGGTGCTTTAACGTCAAAGAATCAAGGAAGCACAAAGACAGTAAAGACAGGTTCGACACAGGCTTCGACAAACCAGCAGAAAGTCAAATCTGAAGCAGCAGTCAAAGCAAAGAAGCAGACACAAGGCAAACCAGCTCCATATCAGCCACCAAAGACAAATGGGTATACGTCTGACTTCTATCTAAAGAAGCAGACTTGCTTTAATTGTGGCATCGCTGGTCATATTGCTAGAAACTGTCTTTATCGCCCCTATGAACCTTATTTTCCGAAAAGTCAAAGGGTTTCATCTCAGGAGTCTGTGAAGTCTAAGCCGATGATGGTGCAGAAACCTAAGGCAATGAAGACTGTTACTCCTAAGGTTAAACCCTCTGATCAACATTGGGGTGCTGCCAAAGCTGAAAGAAAATTTTCAAATCAAAACAACAGCTTTCCAAGTTACCAAAATTTTCAGAAAAAGGTGATGAAACCATTTTCAAAACAACCAAGGTCTGAAAAACCCAAAGTTACCCCTCCCAAGGTAACTAAAACTGTTTTAAAAAATGAATCTAAAACGAAGAAGGTTGAAATACCTAAAGTCACAGCTCCAAAGGTGACTAAAACAAAAACTATTTTGAAAAATGAAACTAAAATGAAGAAGGTTGAAATACCTAAAGTCACAGCACCAAAAGTGACTAAAACAAATGTTAAATCACCTGGTACTTGGAAACCTAAAATCAAGGCAGTTCCATCCCAACTTCCTGATGTTTCGAAAGGAATGTTTTTAAAGGAAATTTCATTCACTGACTCCTCAGGAGTACCCAGAAAAACAATGGCCTGGGTACTATTAGCTAACTAATCTCTCACTCTGTGCAGGAACGATCAAGGAGGATTATCATTAACATTTTTATTGCTAATTTGTTTGTTGATAAGTGATTGTTCCAGGCACAGTTTAGGAGACGTATCTTCATGACATGTCAAGCAATCTATACAATGGAAGGTATGTCTCTTTGAGAGGTAAAATGTCAAAATCAGCATGAAAGGTACTGTTCTTATCTTGGTTGTGTGAATGAAGCGGCAAATGGTGTTTTGAGTCAAACCAAATTTCTTAAAATGTTCACTTGGTGATTGATTGTTGAAGTGTTTGACTTCAAATGCAATGAAGTGTGCATGTCATGAAACCCAATTTACTAAATTTTTCAAATCAATACTTTGAAAGTTAGCTTGGCCAGATATCTTCAAAGTTTTGTGTTTTGTTCTTTTAAGTGTGTTTGTGTGTTTTGTTTATTTGTTTAAAAAAAAATTAAATGAAAAATGATGTTCACAAGATTGTGACATTAAAAATCAAAAAGCAAGGGGAAGAAATGTAAAGATGAAGAAAAAGTTGACCCCTCAAAAATAGTGTGCTTTTCAATTTTTAATTGTTTGTGTTTGTGTCTTGTTTTTGAGAAGTTTAGGGGAAGTAAAATGAATGCACGGATTGGAGATGGCTGACACGCGTAAGGCGGAAGTGAAAGGCAAGCTCCACGGTGATATGCTCGGTAGGCTCGACCTAATCGTATGACCACCAATGAAAGTGCAGTAAACTTAAAAGATATATATGTTTAGTTTCCCATCCTAGGTTGCATGGTTTAAAAGACTGAGTCCCGACAAAAATGGGTTGAGAGTGGTAATTACCTAATATTCACTCTCTCACACGCCATGTCTCTGCTGTCATAACTACACCACATAATAAAATGAAAAGAAAAAGAAATGAAAAAGAAATGAAAAAGAAATGAAAAAGAAAAGAAAATGAAAAATAATCATTCAGTTGGTCTTCTTTGTGTGCTTAGCGGCCGACCTGATCACCAACTGATGGTTAATGAAAATAAGTGGTAGTCATAGCCGTGGTGCATGGTTCCTCAAGTTGGGGGTTTGTGAATCCTCAATAAACTCTGAGGTTGGGTAGGTTTTGCTGTGTACGCTTGGGTGTGGGGACAATTAAACGTGACGGTAATATTGTACTATATTAAGCATGACGCATTCGGTTGGGATTAAACGGGTTTGAGTTTAAAGCTGACAAACATACCGGCAATCACCTGGACTAGTCGAGTAACTGAAGCTGAAAAGGGTTCCTCAGTCAGATTCATACGGTTTGATCCCTTGTAAACTTTCTCATGTTTTATTTTGGTAAGTATTTGTTTTTTTATCTTTCGTGTGTGTGTCGTTAAGTTCTTTTTGGTGTGTTTTCGTCTTGGTCAGGTTGATTTGAGAAGTCAAAATATGTTTTTCAAGGGTTTTAATGCATGACAATATGCCCCCGACAGATCTTGACAAATTTTTAGGGGAAGGAGTATGGGATAATAAGTATTATCCGAAGGGAACTCGAGGATGATACTTATTATCTAATGGAAAAGACTTCCTCCGTCAGATCTTGACAAATTTTTAGGGGAAGGAGGGAGGATAATAAGTACTATCCGAAGGGAACTCGAGGATGATACTTATTATCTAATGAAAAGACTTCCATAATACATAGTATCCGAAGGGAACTCGAGGATAATATGTATTATCTCAGGGGAAGTCCTTAGCTGAGGGGAAGTCTTTAGAGGTCTTGGGTTCAGGGAAAGTTTTATAGAAAACCCGTAATCTATATTAGGGTTTTTGGTTAAAATTATGTTAATTTGAATCAACTGAACATGAACAGATGATAATTACCTCCTAACCCAAAGACCGGTCATCAAATGTCTGGTAGTGTATATTTTTTTTCAAATGTGTGTCAGACAGGTTGATGATAGAAAGATGTTGCTACTGCTCAAGTTAAAGAACCAGCCAGACAAGACTTCCATCTGAAAAGCAACTGTTCAGGGGAAGTTGTTGGTGTCTTTACAAGTTTCCAAAAGCTTCAAAAGAGCTTCAAAGAAGATGTTCATGTGTTTAGGGGAAGCTGAAGTTTGAAGTTCAACAATCAAGGTCTTCACAGTTAGGGTTTTTCAAAATTTAACCTCTAATTGTTTTGAAGATTCAAGACAGTTATCGAAGATTCAGCAAGAACCAATTCTTTCAAGAGAAGCAAGTCAATGAGAATCCTCCTCTCATTAACTTGTTCATTTCAAGAAGTTCAAGCTGATGCTGATCAAGAGGAAGTCCCAAGTGCCTGTCACGAAACCCAATGAAGATTTCTGCGGAAAGAATCTTCATCAACATCTATGCAAGCCACTCAAGAAGAAGAATTTCAAAGATCGAAGACATTTAATATCACAAGCCTAGGGGAAGATTGTAGAGGCTAGATTATAAGGCTTGTAATATTAAACATGTTAGGCTGGGCTTAGAGGGTTTCATTAGAATCATAGGCTAGTTTGCTATTGTATTTAGGCTAGTTTATGATTGGGTTTGGGTTTACTATTGGGTTTATGATCCACAAGGGGCCCAATAGTAAACCCATAGGGGTTCCTATATAAACCCCTTGAGACCTCCTCATTTGGGGGCTTGAGTTTACGATTTCTGGAGTTGCCTTTGGTGTTTACGATCATAAACTCGATAGAGAGGAGATTACGATTACAAGACTTTGTACCCGACAAGTTCTCTTGTGTGCAATATCTGGTTTTGATTGTTTAATCATCGTTTTCTTGTGTTCTCTTCATCTTTCTTCTTGAATCAATCACCTACGAGGATTCCGCACTCGTTTGTGATAGAATATCGTGATTAGTTGTTGATCTCGGACCTACACAACCCGTATATCGATTTCTTAAGCTTGCAGACTAAATGTTCTTGACCTTCCGGTTTAAACCCATCAGGCTGCGTCATGAACACTTCCTCATACAAGTCACCGTTCAGGAAAGCAGTTTTGACGTCCATTTGATGTAGCTCTAAATCAAAATGAGCTACTAGGGCCGCAACGATCCTTAAGGAATCCTTTCGAGAGACGGGTGAAAAGGTCTCTTGATAATCAATTCCCTCTTTTTGAGCGTAACCTTTTGCAACCAATCTCGCATTGTAGCGTTCAACGTTTCCTTGAGGATCTAGTTTAGTTTTGAAGACCCATTTACATCCTACGGGCTTTACACCGTTGGGTAATTCAACTAAATCCCAAACGTCATTTTTCTTCATGGAGTCAAGCTCGTCAAGCATAGCTTTATTCCATTCAGAAGACTGATCACTGTTCATGGCTTCTTTATAAGAGGTTGGATCGATGAACTTTCCACCATCCGTTTCAATCTCAGCCAGGTATGTTTCATAGTCATCAAAGTTAGCAGGCTTTCTAGCCCTAGTTGACCTCCTGGGTTGAACAACGGGTTCAGCGGGTTCAACATTGTTTTGTGGTTGTTCGTTTGAAGTGTCTTCATTAACTGGTGAGGGAGGTGTTGTGAGAGGTTGTGTGGGTGTAGTGTCGGCAATGGAAGTGTGTACAAGAGGAGTAATCGGAGTGATGGTAAGCGACGAAGAGTCCCTCCCCCCCCCCCCCCCCCGCGTCTTGTACTTCTCGCAAATCATCGGGAGAATTTTCACTGCTCCCACTGTTGTTATGATCTTCAAGGAACACGGCATTCTTTGTTTCTACTATACGAGTGACATGGGAAGGACAATAAAACCGATAACCCTTTGAATGTTTGGGGTAACCAATGAAGTTACAGGTTACGGTTTTCATATCAAGTTTCTTTAAGAAGGGATTATAGAGTTTAGCCTCGGCAAGACAGCCCCATACTTTCATATATTTTAGACTCGGTTTCTCTCCTGTCCAAAGTTCGTAAGGAGTTTTAGGGACAGATTTCGAGGGAACTCTATTGAGTATATGAACAGCTGCTTTCAAGGCTTCGGTCCAGAGGAATAGAGGTAATCCTGAGTTGGCTAACATACTTCGTACCATGTTCATTAAGGTTCTGTTCCTCCTTTCAGCAACACCATTCTGTTGAGGAGTACCAGGCATGGTATATTGGTTCACGATCCCCTGGCTTTTGCAAAACTCATAAAATGGACCAGGGGCCTGACCTAAGTCCGTATGTCTACCATAATACTCACCTCCTCTATCTGACCTGACAACTTTTATTTGAAGACCGCATTGTTTTTCAACTTCAGTTTTATAGTCTTTAAAAGTTGTTAGTGACTCAGATTTTTCTTTGATGAGGTACAAATACATATAACGAGAATAATCATCTATAAACGTGATAAAAGAGTTATGTCCTATAATTCCAGTAGTAGTATAGGGGCCACTAATGTCAGTATGAATAATTTCTAATAATTTAGAACTCCTAGTGGCACCCTTCTTATTGGTCGATGTCATTTTGCCTTTAATGCATTCGACACATGTTCCAAAATCATTGAAGTTAAGAGATGGTAAAATTTCATCTTTCACGAGTCTCGATAGACGATCACGTGAGATATGGCCTAAACATTGATGCCATAACATAGATGAAGTTTCTAAGTCTCTTTTGGGTTTTCTCTTTGTTGAATTTTCATTAACATTAAATGACAGCAAAGAATTAGAGAAAGCATCATCTAGTTCTAATCTATAAAGACCACCATCTAGATAACCAAAACCAAATACTTGAGAATCAAAATAGATAGTAAATTTGCCATGACCATGAGAAACATCAAAACCGTCCATGTCTAACTTTGGTCCTGATACAAGATTCCGAGTAATCTCAGGAATATATAAGGTATCATAAAGTTTAATACATAAATCAGTTTTCATTATTAAATTTAAGGTTCCCACGGCTTTAACGGCTAAATCCTTTCCATTCCCAAGCTTAAGCGTTCTTTGGTTTCTTTCCAGCATCTGGATTGAATGGAAGCCCTGAGTAGAATTGGTTACATGAACCATAGAACCAGAGTCAAACCACCATGAATTAGTTGGAACATTTAAATTAAAGGACTCAGTTATCATATTTAGATGATTACCTTTCTTAGCCAGCCACTCCTTGAAACCCTTGCAGTTCACTTGTTTATGTCCAAGTTTGCGATAGAATTTGCAATAAGGTTTGTTCTTAGAGATGTTAGAGCCGGATGATGTACCTTCATCCTTCTTCTGAACCTTAGGATACTCCCTTTGCTGAAACTTGCCCTTCCTTTTGTTGTTGGAGTTGGCAGTCACGAGGTAAGCAACTTCTGGTCTGTCAAGCTTCTGACGTTCTTCCTCTTGCACGCACATCTCAATCAGCTCGCTCATTTTCCATTTGTCCTTCTGAGCATTGTAGTTGACTTTGAAGGTTTCGAAAGAAGCAGGAAGGGAGGTCATAATGAAGTGAACCAGAAACGTTTCGCCAATTGGCATGTCTTGAGCCTTAAGCTTGTTGGCGATGTCGTTCATCATCATCAGGTGCTTACGAATGCTGCCCTTTCCATCATATTTAGTAGTCAGCAATTTCAGAATGAGGTTGCCAGAATGCACTTTTGAGGTTCCTTTGTAGTACTCCTCCACGGACCCTAGGTAAGTTTTGGAATTGTCCGAATCTGGTATGGCCCCCCTGATGGCAATGTCAATGGACTTCTTCGTGATCAAAAGGCACATCTTGTTGCACTTGACCCATTTTTCATGAGCAGTCTTCTCTTCAGGAGTACTCGAAGTAGTGAGGTCAGCAGGAGCATCGAGTGCATGATCGAAGCCTAAAATGCCGAGAACCAAATTCACAGAATCCTTCCAAGCAGCGTAGTTTGTTCCAGTCAGGGTTTCTACTCCGAAAGTCGAAGCTTAGAGTGGACAAGAGAGAGAAAAATAAGATACTAGGCGAAGATAGGTGTAGGGATTAATCGGATAATTATAATAGTATAATAATTATAAGTATATGACATTAGTAATTATTATAATAATGAGCAGGCATGAATAAGGACCATAGTAATGAAGCAAGTAAGTTGTGATAAAGTCTATTACAATCACCAAAACTAAAAGACAAAAGTAAGGTTCTACTTAAATGAGTCGGCTTTCGCTTTGGTTACTTGCCTATCACCTAAGTATTATGAACAAAATAAGAGATATGTGCATAAAGTAATTCATCACATCAGCTTTGGCCAGAAATGATGCATCTAAGCTTTATGTACAAATTAGTTTCGCTAAATACAAGCATAACTCATCAGCTTTGGCCAGAAGAGAAACACTCGTATAAGTGAGGCGAATGCTTAATTTTAGTTGATAATCATTGTATGAACAACGAATCAGCATTGGCCAGAATCGAGGTTCTGAAATGGTATCAAGTTAAGCAAGTAGATTAGTTTAATCCAAGTAAGTTAACTAGTGTTAGAAATAATAATGACATTTATTAAGGTTGCAAATCAGCTTTGGCCAGAATTGCTACATGTCAATAACTAATAAAAGTTAAGGAACTAATCCAATTTATTATATAAGTTTTGTAAAACATAAACATATAAGGTTTTAAATAAAACAAAATTTAAATATTAAGCCCCAAATTTAGCAGAAAACCCCCTGTCAACAACCGCGGATCGAAAAGGTGTTTTTGATCGAAATGGTGTGCCCTGATCGAAAAGGTGTACCCGATCGAAAAGTGAGCTTTTCGATCGAAAAGGGGTATCCGATCGAAAAGTGAGCTTTCGGTCGAACAAAAGTATATCTGATCGAAAAGTTGTACCTGATCGAAAAGTGATTTTCGATCCAAAAGGGTATCCGATCAAAATTTTACCTGATCAAAAAGTAGGCTTTCCGATCGAAAAGTAGACTTTTCGATCGGATCGAAAAGCCGGTCGAAAACCATATGGCCCGATCGAAAAGCCGATCGAAAAGTCATATGGTCCGATCGAAGAGCAGGGACTAAGCCACATGATTCGATCGAAAAATTTGTTAATTGATCGAAAAGTCGATTCGAAAAGTACAGGCTGATCGGGAAGTACACTTTCCGATCAAGCAGAGTCAAAAATAGACTTTTCGATCGCGAACCTTAAGCCGATCGAAAAGCCGATCGGAAAGTAGGTTTTTGATCAAAAATCATATTTTCCGATCGAGGGAACGGGACAAAGCCACAGTATCGATCGGGAAACTAAATATGTAATCGAAAAATTAAGCTTTTCGATCGAGAATTTTGAAATTTCGATCGAAAAGTAAACCAATCTCGTCGAAATCAGTTTTAGGGTTTTTGTTAGTTTTCATATCCGAAAATTTGATTAGTGTTAAGATTTTCAGACTTGTATTAAAACCGATTTTTTGATTATATGCTTAAAACGAATTAGTGTTTTGAAATTTTTAGACAGAATCGAAAACCCATATTGATTTCGAGATTAGGGTTTATAACGAATTCAGATTAATGATTCGATTGAGCAACATATGCTCTGATACCACACGTTGATCGAATCCTGAAATCATTAATAAATAAATACAGATAATAATAATAAAGATTACCTGTAGTGAACTTGTTGAGATCAGCAGCAGTCAGATTATCCATCCTGTTAATAGCCTTGGTTCCCCTTTAGGGTGTATGCTATTGATGGGATGAATTCGTGAGGGTTCACGAATTTAGAGAGAGAGAGACGAGAGAGAGAGAGGTCGAATTATATGTTGTGGTAGGTGATTAACCTTAATCTCTCCAATAAGCTCTATATTTATACACCCAAGGGGAAACCCTAGTCTATCTAATAAGGGTAATTACGTCCATCAAATAATACCAGATAGGGTTAAATACGTAATTGATTATTTAAGATAAATGATTAAAGGACATAATATATATTTATATATATATATATATATATATATATATCGAAATATATATTTATATATATAAATAATGTCTTACAACTTATTCTTTGTTGCTATAGATACAAAGGCGGCTGGATCATTAGGATCATTGGCACCTGGAAATAGTACTCCAATCTCGAGTGTTGGGGAGACCGTTGACGTGATGCCAATTATATATGAGAAACATCCTATAACGTATGCTAGACATAACTCTTTGAAACATAACCTCAATAAAGTCTACAATGTTGGAACATCATCGAGTGACGTCAACATCAAAACCTCGTGGATCAAGCTACTTCTGGAAAAAAAGATCTTTAGAACACTGAGGCAATTGGCTTTAATGATGATACAAAAGGCATGCAAAAACTCGACTCCAAAAATTGAGAAATAGATTTGTCATTTCTTTTTTATACAAATCAGCTCTATCATTTTCAGTGTTTTTTGGAGGCGTTCTATTGTGATAGATAAGTTATATACATTCCTAACCCATCAAAATCCAATAAATTGTGAATTTTACCATTTAGTTCATTAGATGAGTCTAACCATCTTTGAAAATTAAACACTCTAGAAAAAGGTTTTCCAATTTGATTTAGTTTTCGACATCTTGATCAACATTATCTATTGACTAAAGTTTCACCATTACTCTTTTGTTTACGAGCTCTTGATCAACATTATGTAATGAGACAATCAGTATTCTCACATGGTCACTTGTATGTGATGATATTCAGGGTTAAAAGCAGACAAAGGCTAAAGCTTCTAATTTTAAACGCAGAAGACAACATTAAATAATAAAACATAAAACACTATATATAAGGAAGTGTTAAGGGATTTATAAATAGGAAAAATTGATTTTAATAATACAAGTTTTACCTTGTTGGCGGATAATAATACGAGTTTCGAAATTTCCTCACAATAATACGAGTTTTGTGGGTATTGGATTCTAACGATACACCGTTAGTTTTTCACTAACGGTGTTAGTCTGTTGCCTACGTGGCACCTGACGTGGACTGTTTTCTTCCTACGTGGCACCTGACGTGGCACTTGCCACGTAGGCAACAGACTAACACCGTTAGTGAAAACTAACGGTGTATCTTTAGAATCCAATACCCACAAAACTCGTATTATTGTGAGAAAATTTCAAAACTCGTATTATTATCCGCCAACAAGGTAAAACTTATATTATTAAAATCCATTTTTCCTTATAAATATTAGGTGCTCATTATCTCTATAATATATCTTACACGTCCTTGTAATATGTTTTTGTTAAGGGGTTTGAAAATATTAAGTGCTCATTATGTTTATATAATATCTTATTAATATCCATTTTGTAATAAAACACATATTAAACGCCGGTTTATCCGTTTCTTACATGGGGTTGGGTTCTATAGAAAACTAATATTTTGCAAAAAATCAAAAAACTAAGAAAAAAATTTACTTTTTTTAAAACTTTTTTATATGTTTCTTTCATGATTTTAAGAATACTGAAAAAAGAAAAAACTTTTAAAATATTTTCGAGTTTTTTTTTTAAATAAAATAAAATTCGGATTTTAGCTTGAAATTCATAATGCACTATGCAACAATAATATAAAATTGGTTTATGAATGTCAATTCTTTTTTTTTTTACATTATTCGCATAAACCACATCCATATTTAAGTTAAGTTTCTTCTTTTTAAGTAGTTTTAATTATAATGCATTATGCAATACTATTAGTACTATTGCATGAAGCATTAATAAAAAATCACTAAACTTTTTATTTTTAAATTTTTATTTCCATAAATAAAGCTAATAAAATTATAGACTTTTTGGTGAAATTCTTTTTGAAAATTATTAATATATGAAGAAGTTATAGAGAAAAAAATGTTGGTTTTTTGGTTTTTTAGATAATTGTTAGTTTTCTATAGATCTTTTTCCTTCTTACATGTTCTACAAATAGTGTTAGGTTGACATTATGATAAACCCATTACACGTCACCCCGTGTAAAACACGGGTAACAAACCTAGTTAGCAAATATCTTTAAAAACTAAAAAAAAAACAGAGAGATAAACCACAACCTTTGTCAAAACGAAAAAACCTAAATTTGTGTCCTTACACTAATAGAAATCGAAACTATACAAAATAAAGCTAACATTAACGATAAAAGATAAATAGATCTACCTCCACAGCCCTTTATATGAAAGAAATAAACCATAGATCTCTTCTTGGTTTTAGACGGTTGGAGATGAGACACGACCATAGGAAGAAGAAGAAGAGTGTAACATCCGTCTCTTTTCGTTTCGCAAAAACCCGACCCAATTTGAAACTTCGCGCTTATTCGATCTACGGTTAAATAATTATAAAAGAATTTTGATTATTTACTAAATTACACTCTCAAATAATATTTCAAAGGATCCAAAATAATCTCTCAAACTAAAATATTTAATTGGTTAACTTTAATATTAAATGGTTTGTTGTAAATGAAAATTTAATATTTTAAGGATTCTCGCATAAGTTTGATGATTAACCGGAAGTCTCGTTTAACTTAAAAATCATATTTTAAATGATCAAATGTTATTTTAAAGTAAAATATTGATTTGTATGGTCGTAGTTTGGATTTGGTGGTTTAAAACGAGAAAATATCATTTTGCAATTTTTACGCGTTTCGGTTCGTGAATCATCGTAACCGGGAGGCTCGTAAATCCCAAAACTCATATTTTTCAATTCCATCATGTTTATATGGGTCTAATGTACTTGGGTATAAAATTTGAGGCAAAACTGATGTAAAACGAGCACCGAACGAAGTGGAAAAAAAAAGAAAGAAAGAAAACTAGAAAGAAAGAAGGGAAGAAAGGAATTAAAAAAAAATTAATGTTGGGCAGCAGGATCGAACCGGCGACCTGCGACTTAGACAAACAGCGACCAAACCACTGTGGCAACACACCTTTATCGTAATCAGTTTGGTTTCTGTAATATATATAAACTCCCAGACGCGAGCTGTATTTTTACAGCCACAACTGTGCTCGATTTTTGGCATAAAAACCCATCCAAAACATGTTTTTAATCCAAATTAATTACATATAATCAATCCTTATCAACTATAATCGTATACTAATCCTCTGGAACTTTCAAACATGTTTTAGATTGAATCAAACACCTCAATTTATTATTTTTTTATAAACTTTCAAAGTTAGATAATCATAATCCTTATCAATTCGACTTCCATACGAGCTCTTCACTATAAATACCTCCTCAATCCTCTTCCACAATCACCATTCGACCTTTCCCAAGTCTCAATTTCTGCAATTAAGCTCTGGTTCTCGTTTTCAAAAGTCAACGGGTCAGACTTTGACCATCCGAAACATCAAAACCGTCCATGTCTAACTTTGGTCCTGATACAAGATTCCGAGTAATCTCAGGAATATATAAGGTATCATAAAGTTTAATACATAAATCAGTTTTCATTATTAAATTTAAGGTTCCCACGGCTTTAACGGCTAAATCCTTTCCATTCTCAAGCTTAAGCGTTCTTTGGTTTCTTTCCAGCATCTGGATTGAATGGAAGCCCTGAGTAGAATTGGTTACATGAACCATAGAACCAGAGTCAAACCACCATGAATTAGTTGGAACATTTAAATTAAAGGACTCAGTTATCATATTTAGATGATTACCTTTCTTAGCCAGCCACTCCTTGAAACCCTTGCAGTTCACTTGTTTATGTCCAAGTTTGCGACAGAATTTGCAATAAGGTTTGTTCTTGGAGATGTTAGAGCCGGATGATGTACCTTCATCCTTCTTCTGAACCTTAGGATACTCCCTTTGCTGAAACTTGCCCTTCCTTTTGTTGTTGGAGTTGGCAGTCACGAGGTAAGCAACTTCTGGTCTGTCAAGCTTCTGACGTTCTTCCTCTTGCACGCACATCTCAATCAGCTCGCTCATTTTCCATTTGTCCTTCTGAGCATTGTAGTTGACTTTGAAGGTTTCGAAAGAAGCAGGAAGGGAGGTCATAATGAAGTGAACCAGAAACGTTTCGCCAATTGGCATGTCTTGAGCCTTAAGCTTGTTGGCGATGTCGTTCATCATCATCAGGTGCTTACGAATGCTGCCCTTTCCATCATATTTAGTAGTCAGCAATTTCAGAATGAGGTTGCCAGAATGCACTTTTGAGGTTCCTTTGTAGTACTCCTCCACGGACCCTAGGTAAGTTTTGGAATTGTCCGAATCTGGTATGGCCCCCCTGATGGCAATGTCAATGGACTTCTTCGTGATCAAAAGGCACATCTTGTTGCACTTGACCCATTTTTCATGAGCAGTCTTCTCTTCAGGAGTACTCGAAGTAGTGAGGTCAGCAGGAGCATCGAGTGCATGATCGAAGCCTAAAATGCCGAGAACCAAATTCACAGAATCCTTCCAAGCAGCGTAGTTTGTTCCAGTCAGGGTTTCTACTCCGAAAGTCGAAGCTTAGAGTGGACAAGAGAGAGAAAAATAAGATACTAGGCGAAGATAGGTGTAGGGATTAATCGGATAATTATAATAGTATAATAATTATAAGTATATGACATTAGTAATTATTATAATAATGAGCAGGCATGAATACGGACCATAGTAATGAAGCAAGTAAGTTGTGATAAAGTCTATTACAATCACCAAAATTAAAAGACAAAAGTAAGGTTCTGCTTAAATGAGTCGGCTTTCGCTTTGGTTACTTGCCTATCACCTAAGTATTATGAACAAAATAAGAGATATGTGCATAAAGTAATTCATCACATCAGCTTTGGCCAGAAATGATGCATCTAAGCTTTATGTACAAATTAGTTTCGCTAAATACAAGCATAACTCATCAGCTTTGGCCAGAAGAGAAACACTCGTATAAGTGAGGCGAATGCTTAATTTTAGTTGATAATCATTGTATGAACAACGAATCAGCATTGGCCAGAATCGAGGTTCTGAAATGGTATCAAGTTAAGCAAGTAGATTAGTTTAATCCAAGTAAGTTAACTAGTGTTAGAAATAATAATGACATTTATTAAGGTTGCAAATCAGCTTTGGCCAGAATTGCTACATGTCAATAACTAATAAAAGTTAAGGAACTAATCCAATTTATTATATAAGTTTTGTAAAACATAAACATATAAGGTTTTAAATAAAACAAAATTTCAATATTAAGCCCCAAATTTAGCAGAAAACCCCCTGTCAACAACCGCGGATCGAAAAGGTGTTTTTGATCGAAATGGTGTGCCCTGATCGAAAAGGTGTACCCGATCGAAAAGTGAGCTTTTCGATCGAAAAGGGGTATCCGATCGAAAAGTGAGCTTTCGGTCGAACAAAAGTATATCTAATCGAAAAGTTGTACCTGATCGAAAAGTGATTTTCGATCCAAAAGGGTATCCGATCAAAATTTTACCTGATCGAAAAGTAGGCTTTCCGATCGAAAAGTAGACTTTTCGATCGGATCGAAAAGCCGGTCGAAAACCATATGGCCCGATCGAAAAGTCATATGGTCCGATCGAAGAGCAGGGACTAAGCCACATGATTCGATCGAAAAATTTGTTAATTGATCGAAAAGTCGATTCGAAAAGTACAGGCTGATCGGGAAGTACACTTTCCGATCAAGCAGAGTCAAAAATAAACTTTTCGATCGCGAACCTTAAGCCGATCGAAAAGCCGATCGGAAAGTAGGTTTTTGATCAAAAATCATATTTTCCGATCGAGGGAACGGGACAAAGCCACAGTATCGATCGGGAAACTAAATATGTAATCGAAAAATTAAGCTTTTCGATCGAGATTTTGAAATTTCGATCGAAAAGTAAACCAATCTCGTCGAAATTAGTTTTAGGGTTTTTGTTAGTTTTCATATCCGAAAATTTGATTAGTGTTAAGATTTTCAGACTTGTATTAAAACCGATTTTTTGATTATATGCTTAAAACGAATTAGGGTTTTGAAATTTTTAGACAGAATCGAAAACCCATATTGATTTCGAGATTAGGGTTTATAACGAATTCAGATTAATGATTCGATTGAGCAACATATGCTCTGATACCACACGTTGATCGAATCCTAAAATCATTAATAAATAAATACAGATAATAATAATAAAGATTACCTGTAGTGAACTTGTTGAGATCAGCAGCAGTCAGATTATCCATCCTGTTAATAGCCTTGGTTCCCCTTTAGGGTGTATGCTATTGATGGGATGAATTCGTGAGGGTTCACGAATTTAGAGAGAGAGAGACGAGAGAGAGAGAGGTCGAATTATATGTTGTGGTAGGTGATTAACCTTAATCTCTCCAATAAGCTCTATATTTATACACCCAAGGGGAAACCCTAGTCTATCTAATAAGGGTAATTACGTCCATCAAATAATACCAGATAGGGTTAAATACGTAATTGATTATTTAAGATAAATGATTAAAGGACATAATATATATTTATATATATATATATATCGAAATATATATTTATATATATAAATAATGTCTTACAACTTATTCTTTGTTGCTATAGATACAAAGGCGGCTGGATCATTAGGATCATTGGCACCTGGAAATAGTACTCCAATCTCGAGTGTTGGGGAGACCGTTGACGTGATGCCAATTATATACGAGAAACATCCTATAACATATGCTAGACATAACTCTTTGAAACATAACCTCAATAAAGTCTACAATGTTGGAACATCATCGAGTGCATCAATATCAAAACCTCGTGGATCAAGCTACTTCTGGAAAAAAAGATCTTTAGAACACCGAGGCAATTGGCTTTAATGATGATACAAAAGGCATGCAAAAACTCGACTCCAAAAATTGAGAAATAGATTTGTCATTTCTTTTTTATACAAATCAGCTCTATCATTTTCAGTGTTTTTTGGAGGCGTTCTATTGTGATAGATAAGTTATATACATTCCTAACCCATCAAAATCCAATAAATTGTGAATTTTACCATTTAGTTCATTAGATGAGTCTAACCATCTTTGAAAATTTAACACTCTAGAAAAAGGTTTTCCAATTTGATTTAGTTTTCGACATCTTGATCAACATTATCTATTGACTAAAGTTTCACCATTACTCTTTTGTTTACGAGCTCTTGATCAACATTATGTAATGAGACAATCAGTATTCTCACATGGTCACTTGTATGTGATGATATTCAGGGTTAAAAGCAGACAAAGGCTAAAGCTTCTAATTTTAAACGCAGAAGACAACATTAAATAATAAAACATAAAACACTATATATAAGGAAGTGTTAAGGGATTTATAAATAGGAAAAAATGATTTTAATAATACAAGTTTTACCTTGTTGGCGGATAATAATACGAGTTTCGAAATTTCCTCACAATAATACGAGTTTTGTGGGTATTGGATTCTGACGATACACCGTTAGTTTTTCACTAACGGTGTTAGTCTGTTGCCTACGTGGCACCTGACGTGGACTGTTTTCTTCCTACGTGGCACCTGACGTGGCACTTGCCACGTAGGCAACAGACTAACACCGTTAATGAAAACTAACGGTGTATCTTTAGAATCCAATACCCACAAAACTCGTATTATTGTGAGAAAATTTCAAAACTCGTATTATTATCCGCCAACAAGGTAAAACTTATATTATTAAAATCCATTTTTCCTTATAAATATTAGGTTCTCATTATCTCTATAATATATCTTACACGTCCTTGTAATATGTTTTTGTTAAGGGGTTTGAAAATATTAAGTGCTCATTATGTTTATACAATATCTTATTAATATCCATTTTGTAATAAAACACATATTAAACGCCGGTTTATCCGTTTCTTACATGGGGTTGGGTTCTATAGAAAACTAATATTTTGCAAAAAATCAAAAAACTAAGAAAAAAAATTACTTTTTTTAAAACTTTTTTATATGTTTCTTTCATGATTTTAAGAATACTGAAAAAAGAAAAAACTTTTAAAATATTTTCGAGTTTTTTTTTTAAATAAAATAAAATTCGGATTTTAGCTTGAAATTCATAATCCACTATGCAACAATAATATAAAATTGGTTTATGAATGTCAATTCTTTATTTTTTTTACATTATTCACATATACCACATCCATATTTAAGTTAAGTTTCTTCTTTTTAAGTAGTTTTAATTATAATGCATTATGCAATACTATTAGTACTATTGCATGATGCATTAATAAAAAAGCACTAAACTTTTTATTTTTAAATTTTTATTTCCATAAATAAAGCTAATAAAATTATAGACTTTTTGGTGAAATTCTTTTTGAAAATTATTAATATATGAAGAAGTTATAGAGAAAAAAATGTTGGTTTTTTGGTTTTTAAGATAATTGTTAGTTTTCTATAGATCTTTTTCCTTCTTACATGTTCTACAAATAGTGTTAGGTTGACATTATGATAAACCCATTACACGTCACCCCGTGTAAAACACGGGTAACAAACCTAGTTAGCAAATATCTTTAAAAACTAAAAAAAAAAACAGAGAGATAAACCACAACCTTTGTCAAAACGGAAAAACCTAAATTTGTGTCCTTACACTAATAGAAATCGAAACTATAAAAAATAAAGCTAACATTAACGATAAAAGATAAATAGATCTACCTCCACAGCCCTTTATATGAAAGAAATAAACCATAGATCTCTTCTTGGTTTTAGACGGTTGGAGATGAGACACGACCATAGGAAGAAGAAGAAGAGTGTAACATCCGTCTCTTTTCGTTTCGCAAAAACCCGACCCAATTTGACACTTCGCGCTTATTCGATCTACGGTTAGATAATTATAAAAGAATTTTGATTATTTACTAAATTACACTCTCAAATAATATTTCAAAGGATCCAAAATAATCTCTCAAACTAAAATATTTAATTGGTTAACTTTAATATTAAATGGTTTGTTGTAAATGAAAATTTAATATTTTAAGGATTCTCGCATAAGTTTGATGATTAACCGGAAGTCTCGTTTAACTTAAAAATCATATTTTAAATGATCAAATGTTATTTTAAAGTAAAATATTGATTTGTATGGTCGTAGTTTGGATTTGGTGGTTTAAAACGAGAAAATATCATTTTGCAATTTTTACGCGTTTCGGTTCGTGAATCATCGTAACCGGGAGGCTCGTAAATCTCAAAACTCATATTTTTCAATTCCATCATGTTTATATGGGTCTAATGTACTTGGGTATAAAATTTGAGGCAAAACTGATGTAAAACGAGCACCGAACGAAGTGGAAAAAAAAAAAGAATGCTAGAAAGAAAGAAGGGAAGAAAGGAATTAAAAAAAATTAATGTTAGGCAGCAGGATCGAACCGGCGACCTGCGACTTAGACAAACAGCGACCAAACCACTGTGGCAACACACCTTTATCGTAATCAGTTTGGTTTCTGTAATATATATAAACTCCCAGACGCGAGCTGTATTTTTACAGCCACAACTGTGCTCGATTTTTGGCATAAAAACCCATCCAAAACATGTTTTTAATCCAAATTAATTACATATAATCAATCCTTATCAACTATAATCGTATACTAATCCTCTGGAACTTTCAAACATGTTTTAGATTGAATCAAACACCTCAATTTATTATTTTTTTTAAACTTTTAAAGTTAGATAATCATAATCCTTATCAATTCGACTTCCATACGAGCTCTTCACTATAAATACCTCCTCAATCCTTTTCCACAATCACCATTCGACCTTTCCCAAGTCTCAATTTCTGCAATTAAGCTCTGGTTCTCGTTTTCAAAAGTCAACGGGTCAGACTTTGACCATCCGATTTCTCCATTGTTCGTCGACTTTCTGAGGTAAGTTTCTTCACGAAAGTTGTTCCTTTATTGTTTCCTTCAATAAACTACCCTCTGTTTTCGTTAATTATGACTAAATCAAAAAGTCAAACTTGTGTTCTTGATATTTAATTGGGGAAATCAACTAAGAACTAGTTAAAACCAAAATCAATGCTTCTTAATGATTCTCATATGTTTTATAAAAGTAATATGATGTTTCAGTAATGTCTAAACTCGATTTTTATCATAAAGATGAAAACTTTAATGGATTTACCCATTTAATTAAGACTTTTCTTACATAAATTTTTCTCCGGAAAATTTGGTAATGATTTAATCATAGTTTTCTAATCCGGATAGTCCATAATCATGTTAGATTAGGTTCGAAATCATAAACTTGGTTAAATATGAAATCTTGTAAACTTTAGGGTTGTTTTTGTAATTATGGAAACTATAAGGTAGATTTTATCATTTAGGCAAAGTTGTGATATTTTCAATTCTAACCCTATGATTTTTAAACTAATAAATTAAGAACCTAAGTTTATTTTATAGTTAACATGTAAATTTTAGTAAAAAAAATTCCCCAATTATATATAAATGTAGACTATATCTTTTCGATTCCTCTATTCATTTAGCCTATTCAATCAACTAGGGTGACCTCGGAATTCGCGATTCTATTTTCTTCGGTGTTATTTTCTCAACGCTCGCTCTACTAATCAGTGAGTATTCATAGCCCATTTATATCTTTTATTATTTGGGGTGCAACATGTATTTATATTTAAATCATTAAACGTATTATTCTTTAAACATTTATGCGATTTCATGTGCTCATTGTGTGAATTCTATGTGTGTGAAACTTGTGTGGATGGATTGTTGGTATTCGTTAGTCATTAATCATTAATCGTATGTGTTCCATTAACGACCCCGAGCCTATGGTAACAATAATAGCTATTGGTTGACGACCCACCCATGATGTCGGAAATGAACTAATTTTTGATGGGTGATTGCTCCCTATATCGTCAGAGGATTGGTTACACATCACTCATATTACACGTTAAACATTGCATATGAACGTATCACTTGATACGTAATCGCATGTTTTAATCTTATATGTATATAAACCTATGTTTACTCACCAACTACTTTGTAGTTGACACTTTATCTTAAACATGTTGCAGGTCAGGATTTGAGGCTTTATGTGATCACGATAGGAGCACTGGACCTAGTTTAATCATTTAATATTGTTTATGTGTTATATTGTATTTGATTGATTCCATGTAAGACTATTATCATGTAATGAAACTGGGCATGTTTAAGTATATTGCAACGTATAAAGTTGTCATGAGCATCTGGACAATCATCGCACCCTGACGTTTCCGCCGTCGGTTGGGGTGTGACAAAGAGAGCTAGGGTTTGACGGCGATCAATTTCTTTAAAGCTTGTGTTGTCAAATGAGAGAAAATTTCTTTTATATCTAGGGTTTTAAGAGAGATCCTTAAGAGTTTCTGCATTCGGATATTGTACATTATGCTCTAAAAGTAGTACGCTTCTTAAAATTAAGACATTCAACATTCTCTCTCCAATATGCATTATAAATTACTAGCCGTGTGCCCGCGCGTTGCGGCGGGGACAGTGTATAGCGTGTTATTCGTCTTCTATCAGTGCGTTACACAACAAACTACAACGCGGTACTCGTTTTTCTATATACGTGATGTAGCGGCGGCAGCAACGGTTTATAAAAAGTTATTCGTCATTTGTTGGCGCGTTATTGAAACCGATACGGCGCGGTGACAATTTGCAATGCGGTACATGCGCGTTCGGCAATGGCAATAATGACATAAAGGGAACCCGTACAACGCGATGGGGGCGACAAACAACGAACATAGTACTTATTTTCTGTTAGTTTATAAATCCTTATTGTATTATACGTCTGTTAGTTTTCTCATTTGATTTATCGTATATCTATCAATTTAGAGTTTCAAAAAAGATAGACGTCCATGGTAAAGTATGCTTAAAAATGTTAAATGATCTTTTTATCCCTCCTATATCTATAGGATTACGACATTTCAACTTTCTTTATTTTGAGATACAAAATGCTTCAGGAAGTACTTGATAACTATTTTTCAAAAAATTATACTTGATAACTATTTTACTATTATGGCTATTTCATTGTCACGGATAAGAGCTATCTTGAAGATGAATAATAATATAACTTATTATTCATAACTAATTGCAAATTTAACATAGATGAGTTTAACCTTAAAGAGTCAAAGATAACTCTATCATGTAGTGAATGAAAAAATTCCAATGACAATAAAGTACTGAGCGTGTTATACTAAGCTCCATCGTGTAGAGCGATGATACCCAAGTTTCTTCAAAATAAATAGATAGTTTGATATCATTTTTTGTCAAATCAATTATTAAAGAAAAAAAGTTTGATATTTGATTTTTTTTTTGAACATCGAGAAATTTATTAAAAGCTAGCGAGGTGCTTGAACGAAAAACAAACAATAGTCAAAATTAAAAAACAACAAGACGTAACAGATCTTAGCAAAAATACAAAAGCCATAGTAGTGTTTAAAACATAACAACATGTTTCACCTCTTGTATGTAGGCCTGGATATATAACTAACATTCATAGAATCAATAAACACAAACAAACACAAAATAAAAATGAAGTTAACCCACTTGAGAACTTAATAGGCAATGAAACAGAACCTGGGCTAAATCAAAATGTAGCAAACTAATGTACCTTCGACGTAGCGGAATTTCATTTAGGTAACAGAACCTGGGCTGGAAGATGCGGAAAACCAGTCAAATAGTAAAAATGACACAAAAACGGTCTTTAAGACTAATGTTTATCTCAACAATTCCTAAAACAATAACATATAGACAGACAAAGCCATCCAAAAACTGAGATGAAAACACATGTTTGATGGTGGCTTCAGCAGCCTCAACTGATTTCATGACCTGGAAAATTGCATCACTCTTATTCATGTCATAGCCATTTTACGTGTGCTCCTGCGAACAGGGGGACATGCCTAAGGTGAGCAAGCTCAAGATCTTACCTGCAGAGCATGCATTAGGATCCTGGTCTCCTTTGTTGGCCATCAACCATTAATAATAATCGGTTTTTAGTGTTTATTTAGGTAAACATATTATCGCTTTTCTGAGATAATTTAGTTTTGTATCAACTGCGACATAAGATAATGGTCTCCTTTGCTGGCCATCAATGTCCCTTTAACCATCATGCCCAAAATCAAATCACTTCAAACATATAATATGAGGAGGGAAAGAAAATGAAAAGAATATTAAGCACCGCAAAATTCAAGAAAGAACTTACACAAGCTAACTTTGGCATAATATACATAAAAATTCAGTGTCAGATAATATAAGATTATTATCTCTGAAATTGAAATATTGACCCTTAAAAGAAGATGTAAAAAGTTATCTTTATTCTTTAGATGCTTAATTTTGTTGTCACATGTATCAAAATTGACTGTCTAAAGCTGATAATCTAATTCTAAATGCCTAGAAGCAGAAATTTTATCAAAATCTTTAAAACTCATTAGAATACTGGTTGATATAGAAAACAACCAACATGTAATGCAAGTAGTAGACCTGATGGTTTTCAACAGCTTGAAAACCAATATAGAAAACCAATATACAGCCACATGTAATGCAATGCAAGTAGTAGACCTGATGGTCTTTAACAGCTTGGAAACCAATATACAGCCAAGTATAGCTAAAATCTGCATGAAAGCAAGAAGGAGAAACCATTACTAAGATAATTAATAATTACATAATACATGGTCAGCAGCAAAATTTTGGTTAATCATTGTAGTCCATTTACATCAGCAAAAAATATATATACAGCAGGTTAGTAGCAAATTTCTGAAAAGCCATATATACCTAAAAATACTTTGACAGCAGGTTGGTAACAAATTTTTGCATCAGTGTTCTAGATATGCAAGTCTAGAAGCATATCTTTTAAACAAGAACCAAGCACTGAAACAAGAACTAAGCACTGATATGGCAATCATAAATGGATTCAATACAATTAAACTGTAGTAACCAAATATAAGCATTTTACTTTAATCAAGAACATTAATTAACTACAGTTACCAAATATAAGCATTAAACGCCATTGTGTCACTGATGTGTTTAACCGGATGAATGATGAAACTCACATGAACCACATGTCATGTACACAAACATTGAAATCAGGTCTGAACAAACAATGAAATCAAATTTGAAGTTGTAGACTTAAATAAAGGGATAACTCTCATCCCTCTCATCCCATACACAATTACAATAGAACATGTTACCTTTATGTAGCAACAGCAACTTCATTCACATCTTATAATATTCACATCGTTAAGATAAGCTGGAGCCAAATTAGAATGTGTATCCACACCATTAAGATAAGCTTTAACCTCATGTATCCTAGAAGCATCTTGTAACATGGGCAATATAAGTACAAAGAACTGTAACAAATTGCGAGAACCAAATTACAACCAGCCAATGGAGCAAATGCTAGATAATAACACCATCTCCAGAAACAATGTGTATTCTTAAAATCATAAATTGCATTTGCCAAAAGGTGTGTAAAGTCAAATTTAAAAGAAAAAAAAATAGACAAAATGTAGGCTTACTTTATTAAGAAAACATATTGCAATAGCTTCACCTTTTTATTAACCTCCAATCCTGTTTAAAAAGATCATTTTCTATGATCTGCTGTTTTTGTTGCAATTATAGGTTTGTTCATGTGTTAGGATTTTTAATATTCTAAAATATGTATACATGATGGAATTATTTTAACACCTGATTAAAACTTGTTTACAACCTTTTCAATATAAGCAAGAATTTGGCAGAATCTCCTCTGATGGGGCAGCTAATACCTATAATTTGTCAAATGGTAGCAAATATGTCAAAGAAAGCATAATGCTGAAAAATAAAATGTAGCATTATAAAAAATGGAAGTATAAAATATGTTAGAAAAATGAGCAGTAGATATTTCTTTTCATACCGCAAAACCAGCGAAGGTGACCTAGTTTCCACTACTTCCTTGTCCAAGTTTCTAGCTTCACTTACCTATAACCATTTAACAGAATGAAAAGACACATTTTCCAACACTGTAAAATATTTATCGTTTTAAAATATTGTTTAAATTCAAATTTTACAATTAAATCTAAGCAGGGATTGTATTATTTGAAAAGGACAAACACAGCAGAGAAGAACACAGTCAACACCCCTCTTTTGAATATCTAACTAAATAAAAAAAATCCAAGCACACCAAAGCCCCTAGAATGGACTGATTGATTAAAAACATCGGACAATATATAACTATAACTTAATACTACCTTCAGCACTTACTTTATTATATAAACGCAGAAGAAACTTTCAACACTTTCTTCCTTCTTTGACCCTTGCATCACAAGAACCATTATGTATGCCCATCCTTTTTTGTTTACTCAATTAACCTGTCAAATCTTCGAGTGTAAACCTACAAAAATGAAAGTTGTTGAAGTTTTAAGCGTTAAAGATAATTGGGGTAAATCGAGATAGAAACAGGGGAACTTGCATTTTGATGACCTGGTAGGCCAAACATGTACATTTGTCCCATAACATCAAATATACCCCTACAATGGAACAAAAGTTAAAATTTAGAGCACTAACTATTTCGATCAAACTAACTAGTTAAAATATTAAGGTCTAAATGACAATTGTATACATTAATTAACAATCATCCTCATTCAAAATATCACTCTGATAAAGATCTACCATAATCAAAAAATGAGGAATAGCAGGAACAAACACCATCAAATTTCTAAATATAGTCATATATGAAAAGCATGATCTGACTACTTTCATCCTACTTTTATAGCAATCTGAAAACAAAAACACAAGGTAAAAATTCACAAACAATCATCTTCTAGCTCATCAATTTAATAACACAGTCAATCAATTCAACAAAATCCCCTCACACGCACACTGGAATTCACAAACATCAAACCACAACAAAATTATTAAAACACATATTTGTATCAGCATTGAAATTCAACCAAAAAAATCTATTAGGATCAAGGACTACCTGTACAGTAGAAGAAATCGACTCAACTCTCGAGTCTTCAGAGTTGAGGAACCGATAAAAAATCGACTGAACAACGAAGAAGGATGGTAGTATTCGGCTTTCTTCGACCTAGATGAAACCATCCATTAGCCGTCCTCCCTGAATCCAAATGAAACCATCGCATCTAGATGAACACTATAAAATCTAAAAAGTTGATGAAAAACAAAACGCGTATGTAATAAAACCCAAATCGAATCGACTTTATGTAGTTCGAGCCTTACCTTAAATCAAAGTAGTCATAATAGAGAAGTGATGATTGAATGAATATGTGGAGCAGGAACCGGAGATTGAGTTTTGGATGCTTCACGGATGCGTACTCGGTATAGGATTTGAGATAAAAACATCTGAGGTGGATGAGAGAGAGACAACTAATTCTCCTAAAAAGGTATGATGTAGTCGGAACTCGGAACCCTAGAAGCCACCATGACTGGCGGTGGAGAGGTATGGATCGATGGAGGTTCACGTTTAGGGCAGCGACGATGATAGTTTGAGAGACGGTTGAATATCCAAATGGCATGAATTAGGGTTTGGTGAAGGAATACCGTCCTCGGCAACTTGTTCATGCTTGTTTGATGTGTACATATTGCTTCTTTACTTGTACGCATCTTAAAATTAAGACACCACAATTTTCTCTCTCCAATATGCATTATATATAGTAATAGATAATAGACTAGCCGTGTGTCCGCGCCTTGCAGCGGCGACAGTGTATAGCGTGTTATTCGTCTTCTGTTCGCGCGTTATGGCGGCACAACAAACTACACAATGGTATTCGTCTTCTGTTCGTTTGTTATGGCGGCACGACAATTTACATCGAGGTATTCGTTTTTTTTAAACTCAAACAAATAACAACAAACACTCGAATTGAAACATATATTGGTCACAAACATAATAATTTAAAAACAAATGAGTTGTAAGATAGAAGTCATGAACATAGTTTTAAATTATCAGTAATAATTCTAACAAAAGATTTTTTTTAACTAAATGGAGAATTTAATCTCATTTTAAGTGTTTTTGAAGCATTTTCACCACATAGACTAAATTTTTTGACAAGCACAACCGAGACACAAAGTCTTTACATAATATGAACTATTGAATGATATAATGATAATAAGTTTTAGCAAACAGACAAGCCCTGTGAAAAAGCTCCTGTAAACTTGAAACTAATGCCAATAACCTAAAGATTAAAATTCACAAGCCTAACATTTTGGTGGTTTAGCATAATATTATCAAAACGTTGAACTTAGTAAGAGTTTGGCACTTTTCACAAGGAAACATGATAACAATCTTCGTCCAAGAAGCATTTAAGAATTAGCAGCCCTATATGCTTCTGTTTTTTGTAGAAGAGGAAGGCTTGAACCTTGAATCAAGTGTTCGAAATGAGGCTTCTATTGTTGCTGCATCACGTTTCTGTTTCAAATAACAATTAACATTCAGGCGATTTTTAAAACTGGAAGATGCATAAAAAATATTCACCATCATTTAAAACAAAGGAACATCATTTTATACCCAGCAATAATACAAGTACAAACATAAGGTGTTTGAGCCAAAAAAACAACGAGATTTTTTTAAGGCATGTAACAACCTGAGCCATATCTACCCAGACCCAATTAATACTAAACCCCAACTATAGAACCCAATTTTATACCCGTGTGATATGTAATTAATGGAAGTGCTTCTGTCTTTTTTTTTAGAAGAGAAGAGAATGTATTAATGAAAATTAAGAACAATACAGCAACGTGTTCCTAATGGTAAAATTATGAGCTTTTATATCTTTGTTCTAGATTTCTTTTTTAACTAAACATAGCCCCACAACTAACATTTTGTATACGTGAAATTGATTTTGTTATTTTTAAAGTAATTGAAGGTTGATATAATTATAAGCACAATGCATGAAGAGGTTGTTCACTATGTGAAAAAAAATACTTATCATCATATCTATGGTGCATAATTTACCTTAATGATATTTGAAAATGTTGAGCTCTGATGATCTATGGATGTATGCTCCAATTGCATACAATGGAATGGATACTGGGCTTGACTTGTCAATTCCATCACTAAGATTATCCACATTTTGACTATCCTAAACTCAGCTACCACATTTATCTTCAATAATGGATATTTTTTTTCTTCTGTTTCTACCTGTGTGACAAGAAAAATAATAATTTCATAAAAGACGTTTGTTTGCTGAAAAGGTATACAGAGGGAGGGTGTTTATTTATTCAGTCAAGGACGAATGACATACGCGTAAATAACCCATACGGCCTTTTGACTGAATTAGTGCAGATTTACAACCTAAAAAACGATCTTTACAACCTCAAATAAACGTCTTTTATGATCTTTAAAAACTTAAATAAACGTCTTTTATTTACGAAAAGGTCGTATGGATTTTTCGTATGGATTTTTGTAGGATTAGGATAGTCAAAATGTCTTTTATTTACAACCTCAAAAATGATCTTTACAACCTCAAAAAAATAAGTGCAAATTTACACGAGCTATATCAATAGATATTTAGTTCCTGCATTAAAATGATCTTTACAACCTCAAAAATCCTACAAACCTTTGTAAAGACAAAAATAACCTACGAGGTAATGGGTACGGGTTGAAATGGGTCGGGTTAAGCAGCAATCACCTTTTGTCATATTTATTGACTTTTTTCTTTGACTGCTCTATTTCATTAATTTTTTTCTTGACAGCAAGTTTCAAATGCTTGACTGTGGCAGAGTTCATAGTAGCAACATCTGTGTCCAATACAAACCAACCACCCACAATCATTAGTGATATGATATGCTGAAAATAAGAAGCTGAGCTCATATAATCATATACCAAAAGATGTAACTTGATTTATCTTATAACATCAACATTCATGAATATTTCTTTGGCTCAAATAAAACTTTAAATTACCACATTAAGTATTAAACCTGATGGAACCATGCATTAGTTCTCTTATTAGCATGGAAAATCGGATAGGTAAACACAACTAACCTTTTGGCTTATTGTTCTACAAGTTCTCGTGTTCTATATATCAACTCTGTTTCCTGCAAACAAATTAGTGCAGATTTATTTTTTTTAAAACTGTTAATTAAAACCATTATAAAAGTTTTTTGAAGAAGCAAAAGAAAGATGTGACGTAAACTCATAGGGATAGACTAAGTCTTTAGATACACCAGGGGATACGGGATGCTGCTTTTTCTTCAACAAACAGAAAAGAACCCTAGTGGGTTCAAATTGAAAATCAAAAAAGAAAACATACTAAATAGGTTAATCTTTTTGCTGAATTTCACTCTTTACCTATCTAAGTTAGCATTGGATGGACATGAAACTTCCAAATATTCGTCTTCATCATCAGATGTATGATGTTCCCGTTCAAGTATAAACCCTTCAGTTACTATTTTTTCAACATCTGGTGTGAATTCCACAGGGACTGCAATAAACAATGAGTATACCGAAAAGATGATTAAAACAACGAAAGAAACACAAACTGAGATTAAAGAAACACCTTTGTAATATTACCAGTTGCAACACGGAAGTCGAAATTCTCTAAGGAGAATTTCGAAAAGACCAACTAGCCTTTCACCAAAACAACAACCCTAAACTAGACATCAATATGTTCCGTATATAGGAATGACCCATCTTGTCAAATAAGTCACCTCCTATCATCAAAATTTCGGCCCACACAGAGTAAACCGAATGGACCACAATTAAACCACTAAACCCACTAATGTTAGCCCAATTACAAATATAAACTAGCCCAAAATATATCTAATGCAAAAGCCTTATTTTCTTGGTCTCTACAATCTTCCCCTAGGCTTTAGCATTAGATGTCTTCTACATTCAGAATCTCTTGGAAATCTGCATCGTTGAAGGATCATACCACAACTTCACTTCAACAATCTTTGCCACTCCTCTAGTGTAGCTTTTAGCATATTCTTCATTTTTCTGGAGAGCTCTCAATCTGACTTCTGCTCAACACCATTATGTCTTTCTCATAGAATCTCAGCAAGTCAAGGACTTCCATCACACTTATCGTCTTTGATTTGCAAATGATTTTAGCTTCACCAGTATATTCACTGTAAGCCCATGTCTGGAAATCATGCAAACAGCCTTCAAGATGCCTCATTGATAGAGGGATAGACTTTGTCTTCTCTGTCGGTGGATACAACACATTAGAGAACTTCTTCTTAGTGTCTTTCTTATACACCTCCCTGTATATCTTTGTGTAAGAGTTCTTGTGAGGGAAATCATCAAAGTTCTTAAACTTGCTGAGCACTGCATTTTTCAATTTCTTGTAGAAGTGAGCTACATAACATTTCTTGATGGATTGAAGAAATATGCTTGATAAAGCTTGGTTAAGTCCACCGTCGTCCAGGAGTAGAATTGTGTCCAGCACTTGTAATATTCCAATGGACACGGCCCTTTTCTTCGAACCACAAACATGTGTTTTTCATCATCGAACATCCAGGACTTTACATCTGAAGTAATTCCTCTCTGATCATGATAATGTTCACCAAGCTGAATCAGATATCTCTCACGAGGATATGCAAAAGTCTTAGCATCCCATCCTCCGTCAAAGTCGGTAGCAGCTACCATTATGTAATCACGATCCCTTGTATCATCCTCCGGTAGAACGGGACCGGACGAAGAATCATCTGGAATATCAACCTCAAAATCAAAAATCGGTGAATGTCAGGAACCACTTTCTCCTGAACTGCTTCCTTTACTACCAGGATCTCCTTTATCATCTTTCTTAGACTTTGACTTACATGAGTCAGCTGAACTAAGCTGTCTGATCAGCTTGTGTAATTCTCTAAATTGCATTGAGAATTCTCTGTTTATCGATTTTCCAGCTCTGTGTTGTGCACCTTTTGTATATCAAGAAAATCAACAATTACTTCATTCTGAGTTACATTCTGGGCTTTTAACTCTGCTATCTCTGATCTGAGCTCTCTTTCAAGTCTGAATTCAGTTGTCTCTACAGCTTTCCCTTTATCTTGGTCAGTGGGTTGTGAGGATGATGATTGACTGGGTCCAGTGCTAGTAGGAAGAGGCACTATTGGATCCAATCGACTCCTTCTTGGGTCATTCAAGGCTTCAGTCAGGTGTTGTGTAGCAACCTTAACTTTCTCAGTCATAACATCTGTAACAGAAGTACCGAGGGGAGAATCCTCTGTAGCTTTCCGTGTTCTTGTCAATTGAGTTCCAACAGGCTCTGTCTCTTCTTTTTCTTCCACTTCTATGTGGTCAGGATACGTGTCATAGTTGAGTGACTGACTTCTGTGAGGCGGGCAAGTCATTTTCTTCTTCAATTACAACATTTCTTTGAAGTGGGACCTCCTCTCTAGCAATTTCAGCAAATTCCCCAAACTTGTTTCCGAATGGAACCTTATCAGTTAAATTCTTCTTGGGGTTTATCATAGGAAAA
This sequence comes from Deinandra increscens subsp. villosa, assembly GCA_039602395.1. NCBI lineage: Eukaryota > Viridiplantae > Streptophyta > Magnoliopsida > Asterales > Asteraceae > Deinandra > Deinandra increscens. Next base: position 78,851,364 of record JBCNJP010000027.1, read on the forward strand.
ACATCAATCCTCATTGGTTTTGTATCATGAGTATCACCAGATTTTCTCAAATTTGGGTATCTGGAGTCCAAGGCCAACTGTATAAATCTTAGAACAGTAGCAAATTTCTTGTCCCTTTTCACAACGGCCTTGATGTCTTCCAATATCAGTCTCGACTAGTTAAACCTCATGCCTTTAGCAAGTGACACCATTGCATGGGTGTGCACCTGATTCAGTTGATCTGTTGAACTCTTCTTTGCAATGACACACTTTTGCAAGTAGTGTGCCAGCATCCTCCAGTATGGCGGGATGAGAGCTTTCATTGTCGGTGGAGACTCTGCGTAATAACCCATTTCTCTCAAACACTGGGTCACAATTTCTTTCTCTAGAGCAATAGGATCTGAGGCAGCATCCTTTAATATGAAAGCCTGTCTAAAGTTTTCCTCAGTCAGTATTACACTTGTGCTCTGGATCTCTGCTATGATCTGCTTCTCATATTCCGAAACAAATGTTGTCTTCCATAATTGTTGATGCATCCTCTTGCAAATGACTGGATTGACAGTGAGTGCATAATGCAAGCAATATTTATTTAGACCCTCTATCATTGACTTGTATTTCTCTTTGTAATCAGCAGGCGGATCCAACAAATAAGCCACAATGTTGTGGTCCTTGACAAACTCTAAGTCCCTGCAATCACAAACATAGATAAAACCAGAACAAGCAACTATCCATTAGAAACCACAATAACACAATTTGAATTTCTTGAAAAACGAGCAGCATAACAACTTACAAATAGGACAAAACCATGTGAAACACATCATCAGGTACCTTTTCGATCAAAAAAATAGGTTCTCGATCGAAAAGCATCCTTCTGATCGGAAAACCTTTTGTTACCGGAAGACCAGATCGAAAAGCCTCTGTTTTCGAGAATAATGATCGAAAAGCATAATCTCTTGATCGAAAAGCCTAAGCTCCGATCGAAAAGCCTAGGATCCGATCGAAAAGCATACTACTTTGATCGGAAAGCCCTTTACACGATCAGAAACCCAGGTGTCACCGAGGTTCCTGATCGGAAAGTACCAGGGAATGGTCCAAAAGCCTCTCGGCCTGATCAGAGCCAAGAAACGCGAGTTTCGTGGCTCTAGTGATATCAGATTCAAGTTTTTGTGACTTACGGTTTGAGTTTTCCTTGTGATTTTCAGTTATTAGTGCAAAACAGGAGGTCCGTGTGAGTTTTTGTGCAGATTACAAGTGTTGTAGAAGCAAGAAACTCGTGTTCTTTAAGCTATTCGATCAAAATCCGTGGCTTTGACCCACATTTCGATCGAAAAATATAGCTTTTCGATCCGAATCGTCACTTTTCGATCAAAATGTGCTTTTCGATCACCCCCTTTTCGATCAGGGTCCGTGGCTTTGACCCATTCTGACCTGATCGAAAAGGTACTTTTCGATCAGTCTATACTTTTCGATCGAACCAAAACTCTGCCCGATCGAAAAGAGAACTTTTCAATCCTATTGTCCGATCGAGAACAACTTTCCGTTCAAACCCTTCTTTGTTTAAAAACCCCCTTTTTGACTCACATTTTCAATCAACATCCTGCCTGATCGAAAACCCTTTTCGATCCGCCTTTCCCGACCAAAAACCCCCCTTCCGATTCCACTTTTCGATTCCAGATCATCCGACCAAAAACCTCTTTTCGATCGAAAAGCACTTTCCGATCCAAGCTTATTTGACCGAAAACCCCTTTCCGATTCATTGTTTTATTCATCTCGCCATGGCTTTTGATATGTCAAGCTTGTCCAGCGTTACTCTGGAAATGGATGCTAAGATTGGAACCAACACCAGACCACCTCGTCTGATGTCAAGAAAAGATTTCATGAGCTGGAAGTATCGGTTTGTAAACTACGTCAACTACAATGATTCCAAGATTATGCGTTCAGTTGAAGTGGGAGACTTTCTTCCCAAGACCACTCCTACAGCAGGCCAAAAAGGTCAACCCAAAGAAAAGTCAGACTGGACTGAAGGTGATTGGGAAAAAGTGGAACGTGATAGGAAGGCACTGGAAGCATTGACCATGGCCTTGTCTCCAGAAGTGGCTGAGGCATTCAAAGAATTTAAGTCGGCCAAAATGATCTGGGATGCCCTCATCGCTGCATATGAAGGAAATAATGATATGAAAGAATCTCGGAGGGAAAATCTCATAGAGCAGTTCAATGAGTCTAACTATGTGCCTGGTGAAAACACAGGGACCCAACTACAGCGATTCATCAAGATGGTGACAACTATAAAGGATGCAGGGGTTACTTACACTCAGGCCGAGGTAAATAAGAAGTTGGTGAACTTCCTTTCACCAAACTGGGACAGCACCATCGAGTTGATCGAGAAGACTGTAGAAATGAGAACATCACCATTGAGTGAGCTCCCATTAGAGCATATGAAGAAAAGAAGCAGAAGAGAGCTAGAAAGTTGGGAAATGGTGCTTTAATGAACCAAGTCAACCAAGCCTTCATATCACAACCAGCTACATCTCAAAGCAGTGCATTCACTAATCAGACAGCTTTTGTGACCCAGGCCCCAGGGGCCAGTTCATCCAACTTGATTTCCGTAGATATAAACAATCTGACCAAAGATCCGAGTTTTGCTCTTGGTGTAGATATCATGAGTTGCTATCAGGCACTCGTTGCAAGTTCTCTACTTCCCACTGATTTGACTCCTGATGATGTGAATCAAGTCAATCCTGAAGATCTGGAGCACATGGATATCTCCTATCAGATGGGAATGTCTAGCTTAAGGAAAATAAGTTTATGGCTAAGAGAGGCAAGAAAGATTGGAATGGCGGGAAAGGGATCAAGCTCAGTTTCAACAAGGCAAACCTGCGGTGCTACAATTGCAATGAGTATGGTCACTATACTAGAGAATGCACCAAGCCGAAGGTTGAAAGGGATGTCAAGCCAGCTGATGAAAGGAAGGAAGCAATAAGAAAGGATGCTCCTAAAAATGATAGGGCACTGGTGGTTCAGCATACACCAGGATATGACTGGACTACACAAGTGGAAGATCTGAGCCTGACACTTGATCATGTGGCGCTCCTCGTTGAAGAAGAAGCTGAAAGGGAAGCTGCTGCAACCGACCATCATGCTTTCATGGCAAACATCACTCTAGGAAATCATGAGGTATGTTCTAATTCTAAATGTCAAGCTATGCTTAAAGAATGTACAGATTGGGAACGCAAGTTCGTTAATGAAACCCTAAATTATGAATCAACTGCTAGAGACCTTAGGGAGTATAAAGATAAGGCCAGAAAATTTAGGGAGAAACTGGAGGCTATTCAGGTATATGTTAGGAATCTTGAAACTCAGGTGAGCGATAAAAGCACATATCTTAAGATTGCTAATTCTAAAGGGTAAGATTTAACTAAAGAGGTTGAGGAACTTAGAGCCAAATTAGGAACATCTCAAACTAAAATCGAGCGTAATGATAAGATTGTTTCTAAAATCATGGAAGATAGTTCCCTATTTTACAACACTGATGCTAGAATGAGGCATGTGAGAGACAATTCGGGTTTAGGTTTTGGGTCAGATGAAAAGGATGAAAAATCCACACACATGGTACCTATGCCGCTGATGCATCAAATGATTTATGTTCCTAAAACTTCTCAGACTACTTTAGATGTCAAGGCTGAAATTGATAAGAAACTTTCTGCATGCCCTATTAAAATCTCTGCTCCAGTTTCTAACTCTACTAACAATTCTACTTGTTGTGCAGATAAAGGTAATAAAAAAGCAGGGGTAACAGATCAAAAGGAGTGTCCCAAGAATTCAAAGTCATCAAATTATAATGCTTTTTATAAAAACTTTGATTGGGAAAAACTCGAATCGTCTGTTGGGGTCAGTGTTTAAAGTTTCTGAGTCTGTTTTGTTTGATAAAACTTCTGAGTATGGTGTGTTTAACTTTGGCAAATGTGATGCAAAGCCGGTGAAACCTTTAAGAACTGTTAAGATTTTAAGAAGGGGTAAGGGACCACAGGTTGCTGGTCCCAAACCCACAAGTGATGATTTGTTTAGTGTAAAAAGTTGTGCTTTTAAAAATGATGTGGTTGTGAAAAATGTGTAGAAAGTACGGGACGCCAAACCTCATGACTTTGTCCCGTACCCAGAAGTCAATTCTGCATATGACCAGTTGAAGCCGATACAGCGGGAGTACACTTTGACCACTAAGCCAAATCGTAAAACCCATTGGATACACAAAAATTGTTCAAAACCGACTTGGATATCCACTAGGCCTAACCAACCACAGGCTCCCGCGTATCCCAAGAAGCAGTCTTGCCATGTGTGTGCTAAACCAGGACACTTGGCAAGAAACTGCTTGCACCGACCATATGAACCCTTCTATCCTAAGAGGGTTCAGTAGAAGCATGTCCCAATGGGCCAAACATATGTTGGCCCGAAACAAAGGTCTACACCTTCAAACTTCAAGGTGCAGAAGCCAGTACCTCCACAATCACGGGTACACAAAGTGATTCAAAAGCCCAAGACACCTAAGCAGAAAGCAAAAAATGATTTCAAAGAAAGTAAAGTGGGTCACATTTTTCAAAAATCAGTAAAGGCTTTCAGTCCTCTTAAACCTGTTTGGATTCCAAAACCTATTGGATCCTCAAAATTTGTTTCTCGCCTAAATTAGGGCAGTTTTCCTAAACCACCCATCCATCCAAAACCAGTTGGCCTGTCAAAATCAACTAGCTGGCGGAAGGATAACAGGTGGAATGTACCAAAGGTGGTAAACGTGTCTTTCAAGCCTACTGGAGTATACAAAAAACACTCTAAACAATTTCAAGAGGTAAAATTTCAAAATCAAATTAACAATAATAATCCACCAAAAAAATCCTCAGGCTCTTGGGAAGGAAAATGACTTACCCACATCAACCAAAGGCACCCCAACTTTACCCAGACCCATTAAGGCTTGGGTACCCAAAACTAATTGATCTCCTTTGAATGCAGGAACAGCCAAGGAGGACAGTTAATAACCTTTGGTATGTTGACAGTGGTTGTTCCAGGCACACGACGGGCGACATATCTCTACTACCAGACTTGGAGAAATTTATGGAGGATATGTGTCGTTCGATGGAGGAGTTGGAGGTTATATCAGTCAGAAAGGAACAGTCAGAAATGGATGTCTCAGCGTCCATGACGTCAACTATGTCAAACAAATGAAGCACAGTCTGTTAAGTGTATCACAAATCTGTGATCGGGAGTATCCAGTACTGGTTAACAACAAAGAATGCTTAATTCTAAAACCTAGATATTCCATCCCTGATGATTGTGTGTTGATGCGAACACCAAGATACGGCAACTCATATGTTCTTAACATTCAGAAGCCGCCCAAAACTGAGGTGGCATGCCTTTTTTTTTCTAAAACCGCTGAGAATCATGCTTAGTTGTGGCACAGACGTTTGGGGCACATGAATTTGAAGAATTTGAATCGGCTAGCAAGAGGAGGCCTTGTCAAAGACCTTCCAATTAAAGAATTCGTGATCAAGGAGAAATGTGTGGCATGTGCTAAGGGGAAGCAACACAAACGCCCATAAAAGCTAAAATTGTTCAACAGAATCTCCTTAGTATTGGAGCTGCTTCACATGGACCTTTTTGGTCCTGTCAGTATCTTAAGCCTAAACCGTTGTGCATTTTGTTTAGTTATTACTAATGACTTTTCTCGTTTCACTTGGGTATTCTTTTTGCCAAAGAAGAGTGATGTTGCAGAGATGTTAAAGGCATATGAAGCTCATTGAAAACAAGCTTAACCTGAAAGTGAAGTCCATCAGGAGTGACAATGGGACATAATTCAAGAATCGAATAATTGACGAATTCTATGCAGAGAAAGGAATTGAGCATTGGTACACCGTATACTCCACAGCACAATGGCGTGGCAGAACGACCCAACAGAACATTGATTGAAGTTGCTCGAACAATGTTATGTAATTCCAATCTGCCCACCATGTTTTGGGCAAAAGCAGTTAACACAGCTTGCTATGTGCAAAACAAGTTTCTCATACATAAACGACACCATAAGACACCTTGCGAATTAATCTATCATGACAAGTCTAGAATTGGGCATCTTCGTTCTTTTGGATGTCTTTGCACTGTTCTAGTTAATACTGATTTGCTAAAATTTGCTGCTAAATCAGATGAGTGCTATTTTGTAGGTTATTCTGCCAGCTCAGCTTACAGGGTCTTCAACAAAACAACCGGCATAGTGATGGAGTCTACTAATGTGGATTGGCTTGAAGAAAATCCCTCATATGGTGGAGTGGGTCCAACGCAAGCTTTTGACTATAACCAATTCTTTCTTCTATTTGGATTAGATCCAGTTATTGCTGAAGAACTCTTTGACGACACAATCACAGGACCGTCAATTACTCATACCATCTCAAAATCTCCGGTTACTACCTCCGAGGCAATGAAAACACCAGTAAATGAAACTGCTGATGTTGGAGTTGAAGATGAGATAGATAACGACCCTGGAACAGGAGCTGTTCAATCTCAGGAAGCAGATCCGGAGGCAGATCCTGAAACTAATGAAGAACACGTACATACAATCTACCTCCAGAAATCCCAGTTCAAGCAGTTGATGAAACAAGGATCCACAAATATCACCCCTTGGACAATGTCATTGGTCGTTTAGCTTCCGAGGTGATAACAAGAAGCCAGTCAGGGGACATTAACCACTGCATGTATTCCTGTTTTATTTTTCAAATTGAGCCCCTAAACATTACAATGGCTCTAACAGATCATAGCTGGGTGGAAGCTATGCATGAAGAGCTAAACCAATTTTCAAAGCTTCGTGTATGGAGGTTAGTGGAAAAGCCCGCTAACAAAAAGGTCATCACAACTCGATGGGTTTATAAGAATAGAAAGGATGAAAATGGTGTTATTGTCAGAAACAAAGCAAGGTTGGTGGTTCAAGGGCACAAACAGGTTGAAGGCATCGATTATGATGAAGTATATGCATCGGTTGCTCGTTTGGAAGCAATAAGAGTATTTTTGGCATATGCGTCCTACATGAATTTCACTGTCTATCAGCTAGACGTGAAAACTGCGTTTGTCTATGATGAAATGGATGAAGAGGTGTACGTTACTCAACCTCCTGGGTTCATTGATGAAGAACATCCCTACCATGTGTACAAGCTAGACAAAGCCCTGTATGGCTTGAACCAAGCCCCGTGGTCTTGGTACAAAACATTGATTGATCACCTTCTAGCTCATGTGTATATAAGGGGTATAGTGGACCAGACACTCTTCAGGAAAGAGGTTGAGAATGACATTATTATGGTGTAAGTTTATGTGGATGATATGATCTTCGGATCCACCAATGAGGACTTGTGCAAAGAGTTTGAAAGAGTGATGCGGACAAAGTTCGACGTGAGTCAAATCGGCGAAATGGAGTTCTTCTTGGCATTACAAGTAAAGCAAAGTGAAAGCGGCATCCTTATTCATCAAGCCAAATATGTCACAGAAATTCTAGAAAAGTCCAAGATGTCGGACTCAAAACCTGTTGCCACACCCATGGCAGCCAGGCCAGAACTCGCCAAAGATCTAGATGGTCAATTGGTCAGCGAACACATGTACCGGTTAATGATCGGGTCTCTGATGTATTTGACGACCAGTTGACCAGACATCATGCTTGCAGTGTGCCAATGCGCATGATATCAGGCTAATCCTACACTCTCTCATTTATCTGTTGTTAAAAGAATTTTCAAATATTTGAAGGGTAGACCAAGGCTGGGCCTTTGGTACCCTAAAGAGTCTGGGTTTAATCTGTATGCATTTACTGATAGTGATTATGGTGGCAATGAGCGTGACAGGAAATCTATATTTGCTGGAGCTCAGTTCAGGAGACAGGTTGGTAGCCTGGCAGTACACAGTCGCATCCACAGCTGAAGCAGAATACGTGGCTACACTGCATGTTACTCACAGGTGGTATGGCTGCAGCATCAACTGGGGTTACGGTTTGATTTCTTTGACACTCTCATATACTATGATAATAATGCTGCTTTGCAAATTGTTAAAAATCATGTGCAGCATTCGAAAACCAAGCACATTGATATTAAAATTCACTTCATATGGGATTGCTATGAACGCAAGCTCATTCACTTAGAATGGGTGCAATCAGATGATAATGTAGCGGACATGTTCACAAAACCCCTCCCTACTACAAACTTTGAAATATGTTTTAAGGGCCTCAGAATGATAGCCTTTGATGAGTAGTCTGAAAACTTCTATTTGTTTATTTAGTTAGAAAATACAAAAACAGAGTTTATTTTTTGTCAGTGTGTTCAATTTCATTAAAAAAAAGAACCCAAAAAATAGTGTTTTTATACTTAGTATGTGTATTTTTTTTAAAAAAATTCTAAAAGCAAGGGGAAGATATAAAATAAACATCTTGATGTTTCCCCTAATTTTGTGTGCTTTTAATTTTTTTTTACTGGTTTTGCTTGACTAGGTTGGGAAGTAATATAAATTTCCAGGTGTTTGCTAACTAACACGTGTAAGGTGGATGTGAAAAGTTGTGATTCACGGTTGTTATGCTTGGTAGGCTCTGCTGTCAATCAATCAAAAGGTATGGTTTGTCACAACACTTGAAGATAACGTATGATGCTTGATAGGAAACACACACTTAGGTTAGTAGAACCTCTATTTGACTGTGTACCATTAATCCTGAGACACACGCCCGGTTCTGAGTTTTGATGTCATGCTCAAAAACTCTCAGTCCCTCTGCTTTGCGTGAGCAATGACCTGGGAATGTTGTACGTGAGTCAGGCCTCCTCTGTTCTGCGGTAGCAGAGACCTGGAGCCTCCCTGATCCATGTACGTCTAAGATCACATTGTATACAGTCTTTATAAACCCAAAAGATGCCAATGTGCACAACCAAAAGACACCCTCAAGTGTC